>APFE031685859.1:66407-92755 GCA_000404065.3 Pinus taeda
TTGAGACTCTTATCCCACGTTGCATACGATTTCAGCGTATGTAAATGAAAAATTAATAGATCAATTTAATCTTAATTTTGATGGATTTGATTACCTATTCTTCCCCACTCTATGTTATTCTTCCCCATTCTATGCCTTACGAAGTTTCCTTTGCAACATAAGGTGCAAATGCTAGTTGTATTCCTTTCAAGGGATACTTTCATTCAATTTTGTATGAAATCTAATAAATATTTATTGGAATCTCAATATTAAGCCATGTAGTCTAATATTGGAATCTCAATATTAAGCCATGTAGTCAAGTGAGTTGTCCTTAGTGCGTATTTTTGGAAACTTTTCCAATGGATTTTTCTGGTCTAATTTCTCTAAAATCTGGCATGAATACATACTATAAAAAAAAAATACATTTAAAAAAAAAATGATTCCTCTTAACATTTATATTGCATTTAATATGAAATATTTTTATTTTTATTTTAATATTATATTTATATTGATGATGATGATGGTTGATGGTTAACGTCGGCTGAGCCAACCATTGGTCTATGGACCTAAAGAAACAAATTTATTTATTTTGATTTAAGATTTTATTCCTATGCTCAAAAAACTTGGAGAGAACCAAATATCTCAATTTGCAAATTATTTTTATACTATAAAAAAATAACATTTAAAAAAAAATTGATTCCTCTTAACACTTACATTTACATTGCATTTAATAGGAAATATATATATTATTTTTTAATTTTAATATCTAATACATCACTGTATACTAAACGTTACATTCTTAACTTAGTATAAATAAAAAAGAAAATTATGTTAATAATACACTGTGATTTCTTATACATAGTTTTTTGATGTTGTTATAATAATTATATATTTTATTTCATTAAATTTTGAATAAATTTATGATGTATACTAAACCATCCATTCTTGACTTAATATAAATAAATTTATGTTAATAATACACTATTATTTTTAGTATATAGTTTTTTTGAATGTTATAATATTATAATGTTTTTTTTTCCTATAATTTTGAATAAATTTATGTTGATGTTACTCTAGTACCTCCTCAGCTTTGGCATATACTCCGTGATAATTTTGAATAAATTTATGATGTATGCTAAACAATACATTCTTGACTTAATATAAGTAAATAAATTTATGTTAATAATACATTGTGTTTTTTAGTATATAGTTTTTTTTTACACTGTTATAATAATTATATATTTTATTCTCATTATAATTTTGAATAAATTTATGTTGATGTTACTCTAGTACCTCCTCAGCTTTTGGTATATACTCAATGATACTCATAATAATTTTATACTTAATTCATATTAACATAGGGACTTGCCAAACTGATTATTATCTCATTCCCCAAGTTGCTTATGATGATTACGACGCTTATTTAGTGGCATATTGCCATGTCAAACTAGCAAAACGCGTTCTTATTTACAATGACCATCTTGATCCGTGTAATTTAATGTGTCGAAAATGAACAAATTATAGCTTTGGATGGGACCATGATTCATTACTAGAAAGTAAAAACAATATGTTTATAATAAATTTTATTACTAAACATAAATTGTATTTTTAATAAGTTTATTCAAAATAAAATGAGAATAAGAATACTGTTGAATTTTAAATTTGGGGAATATTTTGAAATCTAATAAATTGGAATGAAGTCAGTTATTTAATTAGACTAATATCAATCAAATTTTAATTTTAAGATCGTTTCAAATTCTATGATTTTAAAATACCTTAAAATATTCAATATAGATAAATATGATTCATAAATTCACATCTATTTACTTTTTAGGTTTCGGTATTTAAAAATGGAGTTGTTTTTAGTGTGACATTTTGGACATTCCGTTGCTGGAATCCATTGGAAAAATTTGAGGTGAAACCTTGATTTGTGTTATTTAAATTAGTTTTTTCATTGTATATATGGATTCAACAACTTAAGAAACCTCTAGGGCACTTTGATTGTGCGGGGGTTACCCATCAAGCTTGTGGTTTCAATAAATTCCAGCCAGAGAATAGAGAAATTAGACAGGAAAAACCCACTGGAAAGACTTCCAAAAATCCGAGTGAAGACAAATTGGTTAAAAACAACAACTTTCAGGTACTTGGCGGATGAATACGTCTGTCCACACATCACCAAATGAAAGACTCGACATAATACAATATATAAATCCATGGTAACATTATATGAGTGACAAGGACATTCGTAGCTGCCCTGAGAGCTAGTCGGGCATGTTTCACATGGGCTACACCAACCAACCAAAGCTCCTTTCCTTTCCTTTCCTTTGCATTCCTTTCTCCGATACTAGAGTGCTCCAAGAAAGCTCTATGTTTTCAAGAGTATGAGAGAATAGAAAAGAGCTCCATAGTGGAACTCACACAAAGCTAAAACTGAACAAACTGTGAACCGATCCTCATAAGCCTTTTTACCATTGAGGACTCTATTTTCTTCATTTTCCTCTATTTTTCTTCAATCTTCCTCTTATGCAAGTCGAGGACCGTTCATATCCCTTTTTGACTATTTTCCTTTATTTTCATAAATAAGTTCCAATTAATGCCTTTTTCCTTTTGAAATTACTTTGCCAATTCCCTTAACCATAAGCAAATTGAAAGTAAAACCCACTAGGATGTTTTTCCCAACATTTTGCTTGGAATACGTGTCCCATGACCTTGGTCTTATTTTGCCTTTATTATCCTTTATTATATGAACTTTTATCCTAGGGATGTTACAAAAAAATATCTTAGACTTTCATTTTCGACCCTGAGCAAGATCTATAACTATCATTCTTTTTAAAAATATCTCAATACAACACTTAAATAAAAAATATGAACATCCATACTAACTAATTTATTTCAAGATCATTCTTATATATAAATGTGTGTGTGTGTGTGTGTGTGTGTGTGTGTGCATGCATGCTTTTCATGCAAAAAGAAGAATAAACATTGTTTTTGAGGAAAAAATTTACTTTTTCTAGAAATATGTGCGGCATGTATTTTGTGTCTCAACATTATAAAAAGAGATAAACATAAAGAGAGTGTCCCAAAAAAGCGTTTAGAAAAATGGAGTAGAATAATAGCTATTTTATTTTCAGCATTTCAATCCATCACAACTATCATATTCATAATTCATTGCTACAAAAAACAAGATCAAGACAAGTAGTTGCTATATTTTCAACATAGTTTACCATCTAAAATTTTGCAAGTCGAATATATAGTATTCAATATAGAGCTTGGAGTGTGCAATTTTATGTCTAACCACCATTCAGAGAGCAAAAAAAATAGTTTGCATCATTATATAAGTGAGGGTATCTCCCATTGCTATTCCAAAATAAAAAGTAGTATATGTTCATCAATGTAATGTGTCATGCCTATAATAGAACTCAAAATGTTCATGATTGAAAGATTTTGATATTAGCCACTACCCAAGAGCCATCTAAATTACATCCATAGATAGAGTTTCTTCCACCAAATTTCACTCCATGTATACATGAAAAACAATGATGGAGTCAAAAGGGTCCTGTATGCAAAAAAAGTCCTCGAGAAAATAGAGAAGCACAATATTATAACGGGTTTGAGGATTTGTAGCCCTGTTTACCTCCAACATAGAATCCACAAAGACCTATAACACTTTGACCCATTTTTTCCATGCAAATAATAGGAGAATGTACAATGTCATAAGCTTAGTATGTTTATTTGTTCTTGGACCAAGACCCATCTTCATTTTGTAGAAGTGGCTTTCAAAAATATATAGGATAGCCCCCCCACCACCTTGTTGATTGTTGTTTTGAGATGCTCCATCAAAAAAATCCTAGGGTTTGGAATTATCTACTATTTCAGGGGTTGTAACTCTTATAGAGGGATTTCTCTTTTACTATGGGAAGTGAGGTAGAATTTTGATTCCTTAAACAACAATGACTTTAGGGGAAGATATTTTATCATGAAAAATAATAGCATTTCTTACCAACCGAGCCCCCTAACATATCAACAAAGGGATCACTTTTATTTGACCATTCTAAGGAACCAATATCCAATTACACCAAGTTTCCTCTAACTTTTTCCCTTGTCACACACAAGGCTGCTAAAGTTGATCATAGAAAAACTTCTAGATTTGGTTAACAAAAGCACAAAGAGAAAGAAGTGGTCAGAAAAATACTTTTGCATTTTTGTGTTGAGAGTAACAGTCGAGTCCCTCAATCTTCCTCTTCTTCAGATTATCCCATGTAGGGACTTTGCTTACCAAGATGCACCAAATGAACAACCTAGATTTGAGTTTTATTTTTACCTTCCAAATTATTTTCCACCACCACCATGGTTCCCTTTGATGAATGTCATAATTTAGCTACACATACCCAAGTTTAGGAGTATATGCGCCATGGCAAGATGCTTCCATACTAGTTCATCTTCTCTTTAAATAATTATGATGTGAGATGGTTTAAGACCACCAATAAAAATTGACTAGGTATTTGAGTGCTCCTTCCCTAGCCCCACTTGGTTGCATTTTTCCAAGCCTGACTCCAAGCTATGGTGAGGAGAGGATCAAGAATTTGGTTTAGGTGATAGAGTCTGTAAGTATGGAGATGTTGAATGACAACATTTGGAAGTAGATGATTTTTACCACTTCGTGGCCATGGTTCTATTTCAGTCCTTACATTGTTTCCTATCCATATCCTCTAGGAGCTTCCTTCTCCTATCAGATTGAAAGCCTTTATAACATATTTCTATTTTGTTGGACAATTTGGCCTAGATTTAAATGGTTTTAAAGTCCATTCAGCTATTGATTATGGGAGAATATACTTGTGCATTACCATTGAAGTCTAAAGATTTACATAATTAATCACTCTCTAACTAGCATTTACCCCTACGACCTTTGAGAAGAGGAAGATATTCGTCAGACCCCATCCATCAAGCAACTTTGGAATGACCTTCCTTTTCCACCGTATCTGAGGAAATAATGTTTTTTCCCCTATGCTTTCCCACAATAATTTGAAGCAGATCCTCCTAATTTTCTATAAAACACCTTTGGGTATTTAGGCCAGGGACATCCAATAAATGGGGATGAATTTCAATACTGATTTAACTAGGATTAATCTACCTACCCTAGGAAGCCACCTGACACTACAATTTTTTATTCTTTTTTTCCAACTTTGAGATAAACCGATTCCAATTGTCTTTCTCGTAACTATTAGGTTTGATATGAAACCTTAGATGTTTTAATCCATTATCTCAAAGGGGAACATAGTGATACAGGTATGGATATCTTCCTTTCCTAAATTTTGAACCATGTTTGGGGATTTTCATTCATTTATTTGTGTCCCATTGGCACTTCTAAATAATATCAAAATTTCATGGAGTATTTTTGCATCTCTTGAAGGCCATTTCAAAATATCATGACATCATCCACAAAGAGTAGATGTGTAATCCTAAACATAGGAGTGATGGAAATGGATTGGAACTCACCCTTGCTTTTAGCATGAAAGGTAACATGACTAAAACCTTCTTCCACCAAAAGGAAAGAAGGGATGAGAAAGGGAAAACCTACCTATGCCCTCATTCTACATTAAAAGAGGTGGAGGGAGAACCATTTATCAACATTGAAAGGAGATTGTGGTTAGGCAACTGATAATCTATTTTATTAAAGACACTTCAAAACCCATATGGTTAAGGAGCAATATCATATACATCTAGATGACCCTGTTATAGTATTTTGAGGGATCAATTTATTGGACAAACCCTTTTGAATTTCAAGATTTCAAACTAGGAAGACCCTCCTCAGAAACCCTATGGCCTCATGACTCTATCTACCATCCAAAAACCCAAATTGTTTACATGATACTAAGATAGAGAGGAAACATTTGATATGTATAGAGATGACTTTTGCTACTATCTTTTAGATACAATTGCACAAAGAAACTATAGTAAAGTCATCATACGAAACAGGACAATCAGTCAGGAACCAATGCTGTGAAGGTGGCATTAAAAGGGGCGTGCACGTGCCCTTTCAAGTTAGCCTCCTTAATGATTGATAAAAAATATCCTTTCCAAATGTCTCATAGAACCCCATAAAAATTTCCATAGTCCAACCATTTGGACCCGGGCTCTTTTCCTTTTTAAAGTTTTTTTTAAGGTTACCATGATAAAATATTCCAATGCCCCCAAAAAAAAATGAAATAATTGAAGGTTAAAAATTCAGCTACTACCTTAGAATAATAATATATATATATATATATATATATATAGAGAGAGAGAGAGAGAGAGAGAGAGAGAGAGAGAGAGAGAGAGAGAGAGGACCATGATAAAATATTGTAATGCCCCAGAAAAATGAAATAATTGAAAGTTAAAAATTCAATTACCACCTTGTGAGAATACTAAGAGAGAGGTATAATTCATTTAATTTAAATCTCAAATTAATATGTGGCATCTATTCAAAGACCTCCAATAAAATTGGAATGCTACAGAGAAGATTAGCAAATTGAGGAATGTTCCAAATTTAAAAGATTTCCCCATGGTTAGCTCAATAGTTTTTGTTGTTAAAGCACATTTCCAATGGGAGGTGATGTGATCAATTATCCTTGGGGTTAGGCTCCGCTAATGAGATGGTAGGAAATGATCCCTTAAATTTATTTGCCCAGATAATTTCTGGTGTGTGTGAACCACACATAAAAAAATAAAATTAATATGTGCCATTTAAAAAATATGAAAAAATTCAATGTAGATCACAGATAAAATATTTCAATACCCAGTTTAAGTAAAATGTTGGTGTGTGTGAGCCACACATAAAAAAATTAATATGTGGCATTTAAAAAATATGAAAAATTTCAATGTGGATCATAGATAAAATATTTCAATACTCATTCTAAGCAAAATATTTCAATATGAAAAAAAAAAATCTATGTATACATTTTATAAAGTAATTAATAAAAATAAAATCATATGACAAAACATTTCAAATATTCTTACTATTCTAGATTTGTATTCCTTTCGAGGGATACTTTTCTTTCAATTTTGTATGAAATCTAATAAATATTTATTGGAATCTCAATATTAAGCCATGTAGTCTACAAAATCCAAGTGGCCAAGAAAATTTTCAAGTGAGTTGTCTTTAGTGCTATTTTTTGGAAACTTTTATGGTGTGTTTTTCCAGTCTAATTTCTCTCAAATCTGGCGTGAATTTATTGAAATCACAAGTTTGATGGCTAGCCCTGCAAAATCGAAGTGCCCTAGGGTTTTTTCAAGGTGTTGAATACATATATACAGTAAAAAACCAGCTTAATTAACACAAATCAAGATTTCACCTCAAATTTTCGGTCAGATTACGACACTGGAAAATCCAATAAGTCGCACTAAAAGCAACTTTATTTTCAAGTCGTTGAATCCATTTATGCATTCAATAATCCAATAAAAATGATATAAAATAAGTGCAAATTGAGATATTTGGTTCTCTTACCATTATATATATATATAATATATATATAATGGTAAGAGAACCAAATATCTCAATTTGCAAATTATTTTTATACTATAAAAAAATAACATTTAAAAAAAAATTGATTCCTCTTAACACTTACATTTACATTGCATTTAATAGGAAATATATATATTATTTTTTAATTTTAATATCTAATACATCACTGTATACTAAACGTTACATTCTTAACTTAGTATAAATAAAAAAGAAAATTATGTTAATAATACACTGTGATTTCTTATACATAGTTTTTTGATGTTGTTATAATAATTATATATTTTATTTTTCATTATAATTTTGAATAAATTTATGATGTATGCTAAACAATACATTCTTGACTTAATATAAATATAAATAAATTTATATTAATAATACATTGTTATTTTTAGTATATAGGTTTTTTTACACTCTTATAATTTTATATATTTTATTTTCATTATAATTTTGAATAAATTTATGTTGATGTTAATCTAGTACCTCCTCAGCTTTGGTATATACTCAATGATACTCATAATAATTTTATACTTAATTCATATTAACATAGCGACTTGCCGAACTGATTATTAAGATAATACACCCCGGCTTTATCCCATTGCCCAAGTTGCTTATGATGATTACAACGCTTATTTAGTGGCATATTGCCGTGTCAAACTGGCAAAACGCGTTCTTATTTACAATGACCATCTCAACTTGGAAAAATGGGAATAAGCTTGGTCCGTGTAATTTAATGTGTCGAAAATGAACAAATTATAGCTTTGGATGGAACCATGATTCATTACTAGAAACTTTATTCAAAATAAAATGAGAATAAGAATACTGTTGAATTTTAAATTTGGGGAATATTTTGAAATGTAATAAATTGGAATGAAGTCAATTATTTAACTAGACTAATATCAATTCAATTTTAATTTTAAGATGTTTCAAATTCTATGACTTTAAAATATTTTAAAATATTCAATGTAGATAAAGATGATCTATAAATTCACATTTATTTACTTTTTAGGTTTTAGTATTTAAAAATGGAGTTGTTTTTAGTGTGACATTTTAGACTTTTCGTTGTTGGAATTTAGTGGAAAAAAATGAGGTGAAACTTTGATTTGTGTTATTTAAATTAGTTTTTTCATTATATATATGGATTCAACAACCTAAAAGACCCCTAGGGCACTTTGATTGTGCGGCGGTTACCTATCAAGCTTGTGATTTCAATAAATTCCAGCCAAAGTATAGAGAAATTAGATAGGAAAAACTCATTGGAAAAACTTCCAAAAATCCGAGTGAAGACAAATTGGTTAAAAACAACAACTTTCAGGTACTTGGCGGCTGAATACGCCTATCCAGACATCACCAAATGAAAGAATCGACATAATACAACATATAAATCCATGGCAACATTATATGAGTGACAAGGACATTTGCAGCTGACCTGAGAACGAGTCGAGCATGTTTCACATGGGCTACACCAACCAACCAAAGCGGCGAAAATGGGGAGAATCTGAAGATCATGCAATCCATATGAGAACATTAGATATTTAGTACGGAACTTGAATACTTAGTCAACAAGGTGGACACTTGATTCCCCATTAATAAGACTATATAAAATTTTAGATATGTTTTAATAGAATTTTCAAAATGTAATAATATTTTAAATTTTTTTATACAAGTTTAAATGATTGATTTGTGAAAGAATCGATCAACAATTTCTGTCAGCATCTGTGCATCACATATTCCAGTAATTCTACTAACTAATGAAATAAAGTTTCATGTCAGTGAAAACATCAACATTTGCCATGAAGTGAAATATCTATTGGTCACCATTGAAAATGCATAAATTAGTGATATTATCAAGGATGGATGGTTTACGAAGAATTTCTACAGAAAAACAATCCCTTAATGGTGACAACCTAGCAGCAGCATTTTCCAATACATTCACAACTGTATTATGGATTCGAGGAACACAAATAATATTGAAAGATTGGAAATGTGAAATTAAACATTGTACATATTTTTGATAGCTTTTAAGATGAGGTGACACACAGTGTATGGTATCACGTACTTATCGCATAACATTATTTAAGTCACTTACTACTTTTAGGATTGCTACCTTAAGGTCAATGGCTCTTTCCAAGCCCAAGATGAGTGCATCGTATACTGCAGTGTTGTTTGTGCACTCGAATTCGAAGCAACTAGAGATCAATTTTTTCTTTGTAGCCAATATGTTAAAACACAAGCAACTCTAGGGCCCTCTTGCATTTTGGAACCATCAAAATTCAAAGTCTACATATCATATGAAAAAGGACTATACACTACAGTAATACTATTATTACTATTACTACTAACTATACAAATATCATTTTCACCTGTTGGTCTAAGAAGGAGCTCCAACTGTGTATCTCATGGGACTAGGGATGGCTATGCAAGATAGCTCCCCAGTTGAGTTTCTAGGAAGAAATTGCTAAAGATAAGTTTTGTGAAAGCCATTCATTCATTATGTCTATTGAAGGGATTAACAATATGTTTCATGTATTTATCTGAGTTTACTCGGATTTGATTATTTTTTTCCCTTGTGCAAAAGCCATAAATGTGACCAGTGTGTAGCAAAGTACCCTTGTAAATTGTTGGACCAATCTCTGCTCAACAATACTCCATATGCTTTTGGGATATCTATAATCACGATATTTATACATTAGTGGACTCACTCATCAAATCATAAAAGGATAATCACATCTTTGAGTTCACCAACTACTTGAACAAGAGTCCTATCCAGCTGGATGATTTGTGCATCTGTTTTTTCCCATTTTGCGTTGATTTTCTTGGCAAGACATAATGGAATTACGTTTACCAATGCATCAGAATCAACCAAGAAATTGTTTACGCTAAAATTTAAGATTTCAAAAGTAAATAGAAATGGAGGGCGCAGTGTATTTTCATCCATTGTCAAAGAATTAAGTATGGATTCAAGATAATCAGAGGATGTACCAGATCGTTGTTCAAAGAAACATGATTACCTGTTGTGGACTTCCCAAGTGTGCATAAGAGGATGTCCCATTGGCTCGTGATATTTGTTATTTTGAACATTGAGATATTTGTGTGAGCCTTCTTCATGTATTCAACTATGTTGTAATCCAAAGTGGGACAAAATTTTGAAGTGTTTAGGGGTGTGACTTGGTTTCTAACTTCGGGAATGACAGTTTTACTCTAACCGCTTATAGAAGTACTTTTCATTATAGGTGTATTTCCAGAATTTATCGAAGTGTTATGTGCCGAGTTGACGGGTGGACTGATCTTTCTTAACATATGTTCTTTGAGTTTCTACTCCATCATCCCTAGATCGGTGGTTGGCCCTCGACTTCTCAGATTCTACTTGTTGGTTTGGTTCTGGGTCGAACCATCACTCGAAGGTTGTTTATCGGCCATGTTCGTTTAGGATGTGATTATGAAATTGAACAATTTGACTGTGTGCCCCACACTTGGAGTCTCTTTGGTTGCAATATCATCTTTCTTTTCTTCTCTAGGCTTCATCTGCTCATCAGCAACTAACACATCAACAAGATGTGTAGCAAGAATGTTCATGGCATGATTTTGTTATGGGAATTTTTTCTCAGAATGATATTCTTGATTATATGAACAATATTGGTCTATGCCCATACTTTTGATATTCAATGCAACGTTCGAACTCTGCGTAGAATTAGCTTCTTGGTTGGTGCTACTATTGGAATTTGCAATCCTTTTGAACATGTTACAATTAGGAGGCTTGTTGCTCATGGTGATCTCGCTCAACCTTTGTTTCAACTCTGCTATCTCATTTGCCAGAGTCTTAACCATATGGGTCAAGCTCTCAAGATCAACAATTTATTTCTCTTTGGCCTTACTTACGGAGGCCTAAGACCTTTTAACCGTGTTTTTGGAGTCTTTGGATGGTTCATCCTCTACAATGAATCCAATACGCGCAAGTCCTTTTGAACAGTGATTTCCTCTTCATAATTCTTCGTTAAAGATTGTTTCCCCATTATCTTTACAAACTGTGCAACGCTGGTTGGAAAGGCATAAGTGTAAGAATCGATGGTGATGGTGTCATGAGGTTTAGTGTTTTCTAGGAAATTATTCAACTTACGATTAAACCTATGATTGAAATATTTCACTTTTTCCTTGTGCTCCATCTTGAGATTTCCCAACTCTTTCAACAACATGGCGAGGGTCTTGTCATTAGTAAATTTCTGAATAAAAAATTTCTTAAACCCCCTTTAGTTCTGGATGGAATTCGGAGGAAGACTATGATACCATACAACTGCTCTACCATCTACGGTACACTAAAAAGGTCTACATGCAACGTCATCATAGTGTACCTCAAATGTTAACTTTTCAGATGTAGGTAAAAGTTGTCTAAATGATCCTTCACCTTTACTATTTTGTTAGGGTCACACTTTTTTAAGAGATTTTCCAAATGCCTTGGCATATTGTGTAACATGATCGGTACTACAATTGGGCCCTGAGACATCCAATCCAAATATTTTTCTACCATGTCTTTTGCATTGCCTTCCCCTTCTTCTTCAAAATATCATTGGTCTTCCTCTTCTTCTTCTTGTTCTTCTCCACCTAACCCACATAAATTATCGTCTAATAGCACTATGTTATCACCATCACCACCATTGAAGGTTCAAGGTGGTTCTAGTTTTCTATGTTTTCTTTAGAGTCTGCTAACTCTTCCAAGGTGGTGAGAACCAACTCTTGAACTGTTTAGACCACTATCCTAGTGGGGGTTGTTTAGTTCTTCTTTGGAAAATATGGAAGAGTTTCTATTCCGGGTATCATTCCAATAACTCTTGAAAACTTTGAGTGATGGAGCAGATGACCCGAATCTGATTGTAAGAGACTTCGTAAGGTTTCAAAGTTCCAAGATGAAAATAATTACCAACTGCAGGAATGTGCGTCGGGTAATTGCAAGGAATGTTGTTGCCTTGACCAAAGGAAGTATGTTTGGGGTTGTGGGGTTATCAACCATAACATTTTGGTTGCCTTTCCTCTACTACCATAAATGTTGATGGTGCCAAACTAGCCAACATTTAGGATATCTCCCAGATATGAATTCCGAATTAAACCTCACACCGTTTGGTGTAGGATTCCTATCCAGTATACAGGCTTGACTCCCAAGTTCTTAAATATTTTCCTTGGCTCTAACTCTTAGGAAGAGAGAGGGATGCAATGGTTCCTTTGAGAAGAAAGAAGGCGTGCCTATTGAGTGTTCGATTGTAATTTTTTCAAAGTTCTGATACTGTGGAGAGGGGAGGAAAGTGAGCTTCTAAGACAGAGGTAGTATTACCAACCAAGAAGAGACACACATGAACTAGAAGGATTCATCTAACATATAAAGGAATAGTCCATAGAGGATTCAATGGTCATTACAACCAACAAATGAAAAATGTTTTTCTAATATCATATCGAATAGTCCACAAGGATGGGACAATAATGACAACCATTATATCACGTTCTCAATAAGATAAATTCTAAAATAACCTAAATAGTTCAACTATCTTAGCACATGTTAAAGAAAACATAAAGTACAAACATCCATAGAATATCCTTACAAAAATTCATAATCAATGCATGAATATCGTGCTGGCCTTGAGGGCTTTTGTTATGGCACTCCTTTCTCCCCAAAATAACTAGCTTATCTCTCTAATGCTTTGTGGGAGGAGACAAGGTGAAAAGTCCCTTTCTCATACAATGAGGGAGTATATATAACCAAGGGGTGATGCTTCCTCTTCCTTGTGACTCTTTGGATACCCTCATGACTAATTGACTTCCTATGAATTTTCAACTTTACATGACTCTTTGTATTCCACACATGTCCTTTGGACTCTCACTTTACAATACATTTATGAAACACATGTCACATCATTGACCACAAGGTATTGCATGTGACCACTCATGACATGACATGACATGGCATTGCCGACATGGACAGCTTGATGATGTCATAATGTCAAGCCACTACTTCTACTCAATGATAAGTGTCTGCTTGAAAATGCTCTTCGTTTCACCCTTGTATTACTTGGTGATAAGGAATCTTCAATGATCTTAAGTCTTGAGTTGCATCGCAAATTGATATCCCTTTGATTTTCTTGATTGATTGGCGTGTGTGTTCAGCTACAAGCGTGTCTTTTATCATGGTTCCCTCCTTCATATTCTTCTTCAACATCTTTCCATGGTATGATAGAGTACCTGCGTCTGCAATTCACTCATGACGAGATGACATCAGTCTGAAAAAAACCCTAGACTAATCTAATGTATTTTGATCCATTAACTGAGCCAAGACTAGGTGACAGGATGGGGGAGAGGACTTAGTGACTACGTAGCTATGAAATTCATGCAACTAATGGTGAGGTTTGAGCCCTGAGACTCCACAAAGCATAGTTCCAGCAGGACAGAGGGAAAAAATTGTGTAATTTTGAGAGCCAGTGGGATAGACTGAGGACATGGGCACTGAGAGGATGTACTACATAGTTCTGGGAGATAAGGGACATTGGGATGCTACAAAATTATGCATTTCAAAGGCTTAGGGAATAAGCTTGAGGGTTCTGATTACGCAGTGCATAGTGAAGGATAGGCTGGGAGGAAGGATTGCAAAATTCTGGAGGTCAAGATCAGAGCTTGAGCACAGAAACTTCACAGTGCAATGGTTCTGGAAGGCAAGAACATCACATTGCATAGTGACAAGGGGAAAGGTCACAACTAGAGGACTAAAACTATGGAGTGTGCAATTTAGGGAGGCTGGGTGAAGCTAAATAGCTTAGTCAGCAAGCCTTCTAAAAAATGTTTAAGTGTAAGATCGGTGATACTGACAAAAAAAATGATAAGACTTTGATTGTGATCTCACACTTAGAATACTTGATGATAAAACAACAGATATCACCCATGAATAATGAATTTCCCTTCATGTGACAACTATATGACTATTTATGACAAGTGCAACATTTAAGATAGACTTTGGGATAACTGTGATGACACTTGTCTGATAGTGCTTAAAACTTTGTGAATGAGTGCAATAGACGCTTACATAGTTATAAAAACTCATATACAAAAGTATAGACCTTTGAAACCATCATAAAAGGCTTCTACACATTGTGTGACAATTAATGATGCCAAAAGATGATCATTTACCCAAATTGCAAAGGGGAGAAAAATATTTCGAGAAAGTACATGAAATGTGTTTCTATGTTGGCGACAACAATGTGGAAGACCATGGAAGGCTCTGAAATTGAGTGTAAGCCAAAATTTTGGTGGGTGTTGTCGTAACTACAATATATCCTTACACCATCACTAAGTTTGTAGGAGAAAATGCTTTCGATCTCATCATTCCACGATTCCTTGGCCTGCACCCAATATTTAATGTGGATTGATTGTGGGCATAGTTTTCCCCATTGTTGGACACATAAGACATTCTTGAGTAGCTAACACCAACAATGCCCAACCGAAGATATATTGAATAGGTCGTGACTCATAGGATCATGGATACATAGATCAAGAATACTTGCTAGCAAAGGATCCAACATTGTTGAGTTGTCAAAAAAATGCCAACACCTTCACCAAGGCAAGTGGCTCGCCAAGGACCAGGTTCAACAAAAATTTCCTCATGTCATGGAGGCTCCACACGCAATGGGCACCACTGCTTCCTAGGGAAGAGTATTGATCTCACTCAACCTTTGTTTCATCTCTGCTAGCTCATTTGATAGAGTCTTGATAGCATAGGTCAAGCTCTTAAGATCAACAATTTCTCTCTCTTTGGCCTTAATTACGGAGGCCTTAGGCTACTTACCTGTGTCTTTGGATTCTTTGGCTATTTCATCATCTACAATGACTCCAATCGCCCACAAGTCATTTTCAACCGCAATCACCTCTTAGGAATTCTTTGTTAAATTGTGTTTCTGAATTCCCTTTACAAACTTTGAAATGTTAGTTGGAAAGGCATACATGTAATAATTGGTGGTGATTAAGTCATGAGGTTTAGATTTTACTGATTCAAAACATGATTAAACCTCTCATCGAAATATTTCACTTTTTCCTTGTGCTCCATCATGAGATTTCCAAACTCTTTCAATAACATGGGGGGGCTTCTCATCAGTAAATTTCTCAAGGAAATTTTTCTTAAACCCCCTTTAGTTCTCGATTGAATTCAGAGGAAGACTATGATACCATACAACTTCTCTTCCATCTAAGGTACATGAAAAAAGTCTACATGCAACATCATCATAGTGTACCTCAAGTGTTTTTACTTTGAAAATGTAGGTAAAAGTTGTCTAAATGATCCTTCTCCTTTATTGTTTTACGAGGGTTGTACTTCGTTAGGATATTTTTTGAATTCCATGGCATATTGTGTAACACAACCGATAGTGTAATTGGGCCCTAATACATCCAATCCATGTCATTTTCTACCATGTCTTTGTCATTGCCTTCCCCGTTCTTCTTCAGAATTTGACTAGTCTTCCTCTTCTTCTTTTTCTTCTCCACCCAAACTGCGAAAACGATCATCTAATATGACTATGTTATCACCATCACCACCGTTGAAGGTTCTATATTGTTCTAGTTTTTCTATGTTTTCTTCAAAGTCTGCTAACTCTTCAAGGGTGGAAAGAACCAACCCTTCAACTATTGAGACCACTATCCTAGTGGGGGTCATTTGGTTCTTCTTTAAAAAGTATGGAAGAGTTTATATTCCAAGTATCAATCCAATAACTCTTGTAAATTTTTGGGTGATGGGGCGAATGGCTTGGATCTGATCATAAGAGGCTTCGTAAGGTTACACAGTTCCAGGACAAGAAGAATTACCAACTTCAAGAATGTATGCAGGGTAGTTGCTATTAATGTTACTGCCTTGACCAGAGGATGTAAGTTTGGGGTTGGTGGGGTTATCAACCATGAATTTTTGGCTACCCTCCTTCTACCTCTGTAAATGTTGATGTTGTTGTACCCACCAACATTCAAGGTATCTCCCTGATATGAATTTCTAATTAAACCTCACACCGTTTAGTGTAGGAGTCCCATCTGGTATAAAGGCCTGACTCCCAAGTTATTAAATATTTTCCTTGGCTCTAACTATCATCAAGAGAGAGGGATGCAATGGTTCCTTTGAAATTAAATAAGGTGTTCCTATTTAATGTTCAGTTGTAAATGTGTCAAAGTTCTTCTACCATGGGGAGGAGAGGAAAGTGAGTCTCTAAGACAGAGGTAGTAGTACAACCCAAGAAGAGACACATACGAACTAAAAGGGTTCATCTAACATTGAGTGGATTATTCCATAGAGCATGCAATGGTTGTTACAACAAACAAATAAAAAATGCCTGCCTAATATCCTACGAAATAGTCCAAAAGGATGGGACAATAATTACAACCATTATAGAACATTCTCAATAAGATAAGTACTAAAAAAACTGAAATAGTTTATCTATCTTAGCACATGTGAAAGCAAACATGAAGTGCAAACATCCATAGAATAGTCTTACAAACATTCATAAGCCATGCATGAATAACATGTTGGCCTTGAAGGCTTTTTTTATTTAGTAAAATTTCCAAGACACATGTATACAATGAACATCACTAGCTCTAGTATTGGAGCATTGGACCCACTTCTTTCTCCCAAAAATAACCAGCTTATCTCTCTAATGCTTTGCGAGAGGAGCCAAGGTGAAAAGTCCCTTGCTCATACAATGAGGGATTATATATAACCAAGGGGTGATGCTTCCCCTTCCTTGTGACTCTTTGGCTACCCTCATGACTGTTTGACTTCCTATGACTTTTAAACTTTACATGACCCTTTGTATTCCACACACATCCTTTGGACTTTCAATTTACAATACATTTATGAAACATATGTTACATCATTGGCCACAAGGTGTGGCATGTGACCACTCAAACATGATATGACATTGAACTGCTAACATGGACTGCTTGATGATGTGGAAATTTGAAGCCACTATTGTTGCTGAGTGCTAAGTGTCTTCTTGAGAATGCTCTTCTTTTAACATTTGTATGACTTGGTGATAAGGAATGTTCAATGATCTTAAGTCTTGAGCTACGATCACAAATTGATATCCCTTTGATTTTATTGATTGATCAGCTTGTGTGTTCAGCTACAAGTGTGTATTTCATCATGCTTCCCTCCTTCATCTCCATATTCATCATATTTCCATGGTATGATAGTTCAGCTACATCTACAATTCACTCATGACGAGATGACATCAATCTAAAAATTGTTAGTCTAAGCTAGTGAATTTTGATCCATTAACTAAGCTAGAACCAGGTGACAAGATGGGAGTTAGGGCTTAGTGACTGCAAATTTGTGTAGTTCAAGTAGGTAGGTGTGAGGTTTGAGCCCTGAGACTACATAGTGAAAAATTGAGGTAGGACTAAGGGAAAAAACTGCATAGTTTTGAGAGCTAGTGGGACAGGATGAGAGGATGGGCACTGAGAGGACATATTGCATAGTTTTTGGATATAAGTGAGGCCGGGTTGCTTCAAAAATGTAAATTTTAGAGGCTCAATGAATGATATCGAGGCATGTGATTGCACAGTACATAGTGAAGGTCATGCTCGGAGGTAGGATTACACAATTCTAGAGGTCAAGGTCGGAGCTTGAGCATAGAAACTGCGTAGTGCAACAATCCTGGGAGGAAGGAACAACAAATTTCATAGTGCCAAGGGGAAGATCACATCTAGAGGACTAAAACTATGGAGTGTGTAGTTAACAGAGACTTGGTGAAGCTAAGTTTCTTAGTTGGGAAGCCTTCTTAGAAATGGCTGTGTAAGATCAGTGAGACTTATGAAAACAATGATAAGACTTTGACTGTGAGCTCACACTTCGAATACTTGACTATACAATAAAAGATATCACCCATGACCCATGAAAAATGCATTTTCCTCCGTGTGACAACTTTATGACTAGTTACGACAAGTGTGACACTTAACATAGACTTTGGGATGATTGTGATGACACTTGTGCGATAGTGCTTAAGACTTTGTGAATGAGTGCGACAAATGTTTACATAGTTATAAAAAATCATATAAACAAATATAGACCCTTGAAACCATCATAAAAGGATTATACACATTGTGCAACAACCAATGATGCCAAAAGATGATTATTTACCCAACTTGCAAAGGGGAAAAAAATACTTCAAGAAAGTACATGAAATGAGTTTCGGTGTTTGTGACTACAATGTGGAAGACCAAGGAAGGCTATGAAATTGAGCGTAAGACAAAATTTTGGTGGGTGTTGTAGTAGCTATAATAGATCCTTACATCATTAGTAAGGTTGTAGGAGACAATGTTTTCGAGCTCAACATTCCACGATTCCTTGGCCCGCATACAATATTCAATGTGGATTGGTTGTGGCCATACCTTTCCCCATTGCTAGACACATCAAACATTCTTGAGAAGTTGACACCAATAGATCTCAGCCCAAGATACACCTAATAGGAAACCACTAATACGATCATAGACACATACATCAAGAACACTCGCCAACAGAGGATTTAACTTTATCAAGTTGTCAAAGTAGGCCAACTCCTTCACAAAGGCAAGTGGCTCACCAGGGATAAGGTTCAATAGAAATTTCCTCACCTCATGGAGGCTCCACACACAATGGGGTCCACTACTTCCGAAGGTGGGAGGATTGATCCAGGAGGATATTAGTGGGCATCCACCTATTCCACCTAGACCTCTAGTTGGTTTCATCAATTTCCTTCATTATAGCACAATTTATTATTTTTAGTAGTTTTTTGGGCCCTGAACTTTGAGATCTATTTCGATTCCCTAAACTACATTTTTTATGCTTGTAGCAAGCCTATAACCATAAGCCAATACTCGTAGATCCCTTTCTAACATGGTATTTTACGGACCAAATGGAGTTCATATGACCAAGTTATGACCCCAGGAAGTTGGTTTTTAAACTGAGCCCAATGGGTCCCACAAACTGTTAGTGTTCCATATCTTAGGGTTAGGGTTTTGGTTGTTTAGGATTTCCTTTTTATGTTCAATAATAAAAATTCCCTTGAGCCTCATTGTAACAACGTTAGAGGCATGTGGGTGCCACATCTCTTCTCAGAGATAAGATACCATTGTCTGAGAAAATTTATTTCCATTCAGTATGTAAGCATCTTTCATTTATTTTATAATGATGAAATGAAGTTTTATTTTTACTACATATTTATTTTTGTGTTTATATTTGTATTTTGTTTTGTTTCTGCAAAAGTCCAGATCACAACTGAATTCCCTCCTTAGATAGAGTGTTTGCCACCAAATTACGCTCATATACATAATGAATAATGGTGGAGTCAAAATATTCCAATATGCAAAAAATATCCTCAGGAAAAGAAAGAAGCACAATATTATGACATATGTGAGATTTTTTATCCCAATTTATCACTAAAATATAATCCTCAAAGACTGGTAGCACTTTGATCCCTTTTTTCCCCTGCAAATAGTAGGCAAAGCTTTAATTCCATAAGCTTGAAAGGGTTATTTGTTCTTGGACCCATAGCCATCTTTATTTTGTAGAAATGGTTTTAAAAAATATAAAGGATATCCCTCCACCACATTGTTTATTTTTTTAGAGATTCCCCATCAAATAAAGCTCGTGCTTTGGAACTATCTACTAATTCAGGGGTTATAACTCCTAAAGAGGGAATTCCTTTCTCCTATGGGAAGTGAGATACAATGTTGATTCCTTGAGAAAAATTAGCTTCAAGGAAGATCCTTTATCCTAAAAAATAGCATCACTTCTTACCAACCAAACCTCATATCATATCAATAAAAGTGTGGCCTTTATTTGACCATTCTAAAAAATCAACAAATAATTACACCAAACTTCCTATAACTTTTCCCTTGCAACACACAAGGTCATTGAAGCTTGTCAAAGCAGAAATTCCAGATTTGTTTGAAAAAGGACAAGATAGAAGTAGGTGGTGAGAAAACTCTGTTTCATTTTTACATAGAGAACATTAGTCAAGTCCTTCAATCCTCCTCTTCTTCATAGTATCCCATGTAGGGAAATTATTTTCCTAGATGTGACACATGAATAACTTAGATTTGAGTGGGAATTTGACCTTCCAAATGCATTTCCATTGCCAACATGGTTACCTTTGACAAAAATCAAAATTTAGCTACATGTACCTAATTTTAGGTGTATAAGCACCATGAAAAGCATGCTTCCATTTCATTAATATTCTCTTTCAGTAATCCTAATGTGATATGGTTTAAGAGAACCAATATAAATTGACCATGTTTCTAAGTGTTCCTTCCTCAACCTAACTTAGGCTACATTTTTCCAGGCCTAACCTCAAATTGTGGTGAGGACAAGCTCGAGAATATAGTTTAGGTGATATTGTCTATGACCATGGAGATGTTGAATGATATGACTTGGAAGTAGATGATTGTTACCAATTCCTAGCGATGAGTCTAATCCAATTCTTACTTTGTACCCCTTCCTTATTTTCCAGGAAAGTCATTCTCCTATCACATTGAATGACTTGATAACATTTTTCAAATGATTAAACACTTTTTCCTGGATTTAACTATTTTTCAAATCTATTACACTAGTGATTATGGGAGAATATACTTCTGAATAACTGCCAAAGTCCAAAGGTTTGTAGAATAAACCACTCTCCAACTAAAATTTTCCACCAATGCCTTTGACAAGAGGAATGTATTCTTCAAATCCCATCCACCAAGCAACTTTGGAATAGCTATTCTTTCCCACCGTATCCAAGGAAGGACATAATTTTCCCCATGCTTTCCCACAAGAATTTGAAGCATATCCTCTAGATTTTCTCTAAAACAACTTTGGGTGTCCAAGATAGGGATATCAAATAAACAGGGACGAATTCTAGTACTAATTCAACTAGGATCAATCTTCCTACCATGGAAATCCACTCGACACTTCAAATTTTTAGTCCCTTTTCCATCTTTGAAATAAGTCAATTCCAATCCTATTTATTGTAACAATTAGGTTTGAGATGGAACCCGAAATATTTTAATCCATCATCTAAATAAATTATCTCAAAGGGGGGCATAATGTTGTAGGTATGGAGGTATTATTTTGCTAAATTGTGAATTGTGATTGAGGAATTTCTTTCATTTATTTTCAACCTAGTGGCATTTCTAAAAAATATCAAAATTTCATGAAGTATTTTTGCATCCCCCTGAAGGCCATTGCAAAATATCATGACATCATCCACAAATAGTGGATGTGTTATCCTAAAATTAGGAGTGATGATAATTCCTTGAAACTCACCCCTAATTATAACATGAAAGATGTCATGCCTTAGAAATTTTACCACTAAAAGGAAAATAGGGGTGAGAGAGGGAAACCCTACCTAAGCCCTCAATCTGCATGAAAAAAAGGGGAGGTAGACCTATTTATGAGCATTGCAACAGATACCATGGTTAGGAAACTCATAATTGATTTTATAAATGATGATTCAAAACCCAGATGGGTAAGGAGAAATCTTATATACACCCAACTAACCCTGTCACAGGCTTTTGACAGATCAATTTTTAGGAAATCCCCTTTTGATAAAAAACTAAGATTTAATACTATGAAGTGTTGGAAATAATACTGAGAGGGGGGGGGTGAATCAGTATTATCAAACTCTTATCAATTTATACAAATATTTTCAAATCTGACAATTGAAACTCGCATATACCTTCCAAACTTATAATTTAATTTATTCTTCAGATGTTTGTCATTAATCTGTATGTGAGAACCATAAAATAATGAGCAGAAACACAAAATAGACAGTCACACCAAGGAAACCCCCTGCTGCAATATGTCTCTATCTTCTTTCAATTAGAAACTTCTTCTTACAATGATTTTGTACTGGTGCAGTCTTTAACATGCAGAGAGCTACAACCCTCTCTCGTTTTCCAGCTTCTTCTGGAAGGGAGCTATAACCCCCTTAGCTCTTGTACTAGCTGAAATACTAGTATGTAGGTGCTGACCTACAGAAGGCTACTACCTTCTCTTTCCTTCCGGGGACCATGTTTCATCAATTTTCAAACTGGACCCAAAACATCATGTACATGTGCATCACCCAATCTCCTTTAAACAAATAACTTCTCAGAATGCAGTAACCAAAAAATAACACCAGCAACTAGACACCAATTTAAACCCAGATCTCTGCAGAAACAAATAAAAGATAGCTGAAATATATTTCAAGAAATGTCCGCAACTTCACGGAAGGAAACCTGCGGATATCTGCACTTCTGCCTTGACGAGTCTGCACAACTCCGCACCTGCTTCTTCTCTGGTTTTGTGCACCTCCGCACTACGCCGTTGCCGCTCTTGCGCACCTCCGGATTTAGATAGTTTATCAGTTCTCAAAAATACCCCAGATTGTCGAAATCACAGATCCGTTCATGCGTCAAAGGGGTCCCAACTCTTCAGTAGATCTGACTTATAATGCTCTAGTTTCTCCTTGATTCAGATTCAACTATGTCCCACCAACTGATTATCAGAAATTCAGATCTTTCTCTTCTTAAGGTTTTCAACACTTGTGATTAGCCAAATGATCTCCTTTCCTTTTTATAGGCTAGGCCTCACTCAAAACCATGGACCAAACTCATTGAGAAACAATACCACGAACCCAATACTTGGGTTCAATTCTTTTGGATGCAATACCACGGACCAAAACCATAGGATCAAAAACTGTCGGACTGATACCATGAACCAACCATAATATTTCCCATTTGCGTGCACTTTTCTCTGCATAAAAGTGCGTGAACTTTTCTCTGCATGAAAGTGCGTGAACTTTTCTCTACATGAAAGGAACTTTTCTCTGCATGAAAGTGCATGAACTTTGATGCACTATAATTTATCATCTGAGATGAGTGGGTTGCCATCAAGTAGAACATATGTATCATAATGCCAGTAATCTCCCCCTTTGGACTTGATGGCAACAACAACCAATCACTCTCCCCCTTTGACATCAAGGGCAAAGGGGCAAACTACCATACTCCCCCTGAGTACATGCTGAAAACTCTGAATGAGCTCCCCCTTTGTGTATTCTTTGTGCTGAAATGTTGTGTGCAAAAAGATGTTCTACAAGAAAGAACATGACTCCATACATTATAAGTAACCTTCCTATCATCAAGACTCATACATACATCCATCTCCAATCTAAGTGGGAATACACTATATAGACAAAACTTAGTCATCCCAGGCATAGTGGGGAAACCAAAATAGGCCGTTACATGACCTTGATATGAAAAGAAGTACATGACATAGAGACAAGAACAACTATCAGTATAATCAACCTTCAGACTAGCACATATTGATCTACTCCACTAGAAAACTCTCGAGAAATCAAACCAAGGACTTCTAAGATAATGCCAACAATGCGTCATTAGAAGAATATATGCTCCCCCTGAACCTGTGCCAGATGACCTCTGATAGACCCATTCGAACCACATAGACCGGCAAATGTACGTGTATCCACCTGCGTACAACAGACAAGATTCAACAGTAGGATGATGCATCAACAAACCCCAGCTTCTGTCTGAGGTATTCAAATTTCTCCCTAGGCAATGGTTTGGTGAGTATATCAACAACTTGTTCCTTGGAGGGAACATACTCCAATTTGAACTTTTGTTCTAGCACTTGTTCCCAGAGAAAATGATACTTGATTCGTATGTGCTTGGTCTTTGAATGCATGACTAGGTTCTTTGAAATGCTAATTGCACTTGTATTATCACATAAGATGGAGATAGGTGGAGTACAAGTGATTTGAAAATCCTACAAAGTTTGCATCATCCAAACGAGTTGTGTGCAACAAGATGCAGCAGCCACATATTCTTCTTCAACTGTAGATAAAGCAATCGAACTCTGTTTCTTGCTGAACCAAGATACTAATCTGGAACTCATAAAGAATGCACCACCACTAGTGCTTTTTTTGTCATCCACGCTTCCAACCCAATCTGCATCTGTATAAGCATGAAGAGTGAGATCTGTATCTCTAGGATGACATAGACCATAGTTTTAAGTTCCTTGAAGATACTTGAAAATTCTCT
The DNA here is from genome assembly GCA_000404065.3 of Pinus taeda. Taxonomy (NCBI): domain Eukaryota; kingdom Viridiplantae; phylum Streptophyta; class Pinopsida; order Pinales; family Pinaceae; genus Pinus; species Pinus taeda. The sequence goes on from APFE031685859.1 coordinate 90,949, forward strand.
CTACTGCCTGAAGATGAGTTTCCTTTGGATTTTCCTGAAATCTTCCAACTATTCCCATTGCATGCATGATGTCTGGTTGGGTTCCTGTTAGATAGAGAAGACTACCAATCATAGATGCACTATTGCCAAGTCATCATTTGCGTTGAGGCTGCATCTTGTCACCATCGGGGTACATACAGGTTTCGAATCCTCCATCCCATATTTCTTCAAGATTTGCTTGAGGTACGTGGTTTGAGATAAAAAGATACCGCCTTCTTTTTCTTGGATTTGTAAACCAAGAAAATATGTCAGCTCTCCAATCAAGGACATTTCGAATTCTTTCTGCATCACCAAGGCAAAATTTTGACTCATAGCTTATTCATTGCTGCCAAATATGATATCATCAACATACACAACAAGTATTGGCAATTTGTCATTTTTAATTTTTATATAAAGATGGCTATCTGCCGATCCTTTTGAAAAACCTTGTTGATGAAGGTATTTGTCCAGATGATAGTACCAAGCCCTTGGAGCCTGTTTAAGACCATAGAGAGCCTTCTTAAGTCTGCATACAAGTTTTGGATCATTTCTAAGAATGAATCCATCTGGTTGCTCAATGTACACTTCTTCTTCTAAGTCTCCATTCAGAAAGGCAGATTTCACATCCATTTGAAATACTTTGAATTTTTGAAAGCTAGAGAGAGCAAGGAACATTCTGATGACCTCAAGTCTAGCAACGGGAGCAAAAGTTTCTTCAAAGTCTATTCCTTCTTGTTGATCATACCCTTTACAAACAAGTCTGGCCTTATTTCTAACAACTTCCCCATTTTCATTCAACTTGTTTTTGAATATCCATTTTATTCCTATGACATTCTTATCTTTTGGTCTAGGAACCAAATCCCAAGTGTTGTTATTTTCAATCTGCTCAAGTTCATCATCCATTGCCTTGACCCAGCATTCATCTTTGCATGCCTCTTTTACATTTTGTGGCTCAGTGGAGGAGAGTAATGAAAAATAGCTTGAAGCTTCTGCTATTGCTCTTCTTGTTTGTATACCAGCCTCTTTCTGCCCCAAAATCTGAGATTCTGGATGATTCTTCTGAACGTACCTGGATGGAGTCTTTTCTTCTATCCTTATCTATTCTTCTAGTGCCTCATTGGTCTCTTCTTCTTCATCATGAATATGATTTGATGTAGATGGATAGTCCTCTTCATCTTCGAAATCTTTAGATCTTACCTACCTAGGAGTGTTTTCGTCTTCATCAACCACTACATCAATACTTTTAATAATTTTTCCAAGCCTTTTATTGTAACACTTGTATGCTTTGCTATGGGGAGAGTAACCGAGAAGAATGCCTTCATCTACTCTGGGTTCAAACTTGCCAAGATTTTCATCTGTATTTTTGATGTAGCATTTACTCCCAAAATTTTGGAAATATTTTATCGAAGGAGTCTCACCATACCAGAGCTCATGAGGGTTTTGAGTGATGTTCACCCAGACATTTGTTTTGTTAAGAATAACAACTGCAGCAAATGCAGCTTCACCCCAGAAAGTTGTGGGAGTTCCAGAATCATCAAGCATAGCACGAGCCATTTTTTGAACCGTTCTATTCATCCTTTCTACTACTCCATTTTGCTGAGGAGTCATGGTTGTAGAGAATTCTCTTCTTATTCCATGTTCTTCACAAAAATCGAAAAATTCATTTGAGGTAAACTCTCCACCTCTATCAAATCTGAGGCATTTAATTTTGTGATCTGATTCATTTTCAACCAAAGCTTTGAAGGATTTGAATTTTTCGAAGGCTTCATCTTTGTGCTTCATAAGTCCT
>APFE031685859.1:93351-136699 GCA_000404065.3 Pinus taeda
TTCATACAATTAACAATCTCATCTATTCGTAGGAAATAGTTAGCCACACTTTCATCATTGTACATTTTGAGATTTTCATACTGAATTCTGAGGGTTTGAAGTTTTAATCGTTTTACCTGTTCATCTCCTTCATATCTCAGAATGACCTTGTCCCATATTTCTTTTGCAGTTTTATACTGCATAACCTTGAGGAATTCTTATTGAGATAGACATCCTAATATAGTATTGACAGCCTTTGCATTTGTTTCAAACTGCTTCTTCTTAGCCGGATCTGTGGGAGTTGCTGATGGAAAAGTGTACCCTGTATCTATGATATCCCAGACTTCTATACCAAGAGATTGAAGATAGGCAGTGATTCTTACCTTCCAATAGACGAAATTGGTCTCATCAAAAATTGGTGGCCTGATCGATGCTTCTCTCTCGTAGTTGCTCATGATGATAGATCTTCCTTCAAGCGATCAAGCTTCTTCTGAAGGACTTGCTCTGATACCAATTGTTGGAAATAATACTGAGAGGGGGGCGGTGAATTAGTATTATCAAACTCTTATCAATTTATACAACTATTTTCAGATCTGAAAATTGAAACTTACATATACCTTCCAAACTTATAATTTAATTTATTCTTTAGATGTTTGTCATTAATCTATATGTGAGAACCATAGAATAATGAGCATGAACACAAAATAGACAGTCACACCAAGGAACACAAGATGTAAGGTGGAAACCCAATGTGGGTGAAAACCACTTACTGCAATATATCTCTATCTTCTTTCAATTAGAAACTTCTTCTTACAATGATTTTGTACTGGTGCAGTCTTTTACCAGTATGCAGGCTGCAACCTATAGAGAGCTACAACACTCTCTCGTTTTCCAGCTTCTTCTGGAAGGGAGCTACAACCCCCTTAACTCTTATACTAGCTGAAATACTAGTACATAGGTGCTGACCTACATAAGGCTACTACCTTCTCTTTCCTTCCAAGGACCACGTTTCATCCATTTTCAAACTAGATCCAAAACATCATGTACATGTGCATCACCCAATCTCCTTTAAACAAATAACTTCTCAAAATGCAGTAACCAGACACCAATTTAAACCCAGATCTCTGCAGAAATAGATAAAAGACAACTAAAATATATTTCAAGAAATGTCTGCAACTTCACCGAAGGAAACCTGCGGATATCCACACTTCTGCCGTGACGAGTTTGCGCAACTCCGTACCTGATTCTGCTCTGGTTCTGTGCACCTCTGCACTGCGCCGTTGCCGCTCCTACGCACCTTCGGATTTAGACAGTTTATTAGTTCTCAAACATACCCCAGACTATCGAAATCACAGATCCGTTCATGCGTCAAAGGGATCCCAACTCTTCAGTAGATCTGACTTATAATGCTCTGGTTTCTCCTTGATTCAGATTCAACTATGTCTCACCAAGCGATTATCAGAAATTCACATCTTGCTCTACTTAAGATTTTCAACACTTGTGATTAGCCAAATGATCTCCTTTCCTTTTTATAGGCTAGACCTCACTCAAAACCATAGACCAAAACCATTGAGAAATAATACCACGAACCCAATACTTGGGTTCAATTCTTTTGGATGCAATACCACAAACCAAAGCCATAGGATCAAAAACTGTTGGACTAATACCATGAACCAACCATAATATTTCCCATGTGAGTGCACTTTTCTTTGCATGAAAGTGCGTGAACTTTTCTCTGCATGAAAGTGCGTGAACTTTTCTCTGCATGAAAGTGCGTGAAATTTTCTCTACATGAAAGTGCGTGAACTTTTCTGCACTATAATTTATCATCTGAGATGAGTGGGTTGCCATCAAGTACAACATATGTATCATAACGCCAACAATAAGCCCCTTTGTGGGAACTCCTATGTCGTCGTGAATTTGTCTACAGTCCAAAAATCCTAGTTGTTCATAGGATACTAAGCCAAACATGATAGATTTTATAAACCTAAAGATGACTTTTGCTACTATATTGTAGATACTATTGCAGAGAGAAATTGGCCTAAAGTCATCATATGAAACAAGACAATTAATCTTTCAAATGGACATTGTGAAGGTGGCATTAAAATGGGCATCCATGTGCCCTTCTGAGTGAGACACCTTAATCATTTGCTTAATGATTGATAAAAAATCCCTTCAAAGAGTCCCATTGAACCCAAAAAAAAAATCCACAGTCTAGCCATCTGGGCCTAGACTCTTATATTTTGGAAAATTATACACACACACACACACATATATACAGATAATGTTGCCCATGATAAAATATTTCACAACTCCTAAAAAATTAAATAATTGAAAGTTAAAAAGTTCATTTACTTCCTAATAAGAATAATAAGAAAGAGAAATATAATTCATTTAATTATTAATATAAAATTTAATATGTAACTAATTAATATAATATTCTATATTCTTTAATTAAATGTGCATTTAAAAATATATCAAATTTTCAATGTGATTCAAAGTAAAATATTTCAAATATATATTATATAATATATATCAATATATATATATATAAACCAAAGACTTATCAAGTGGTATGAGGAACCAAAAATCTCAATTTGCAACCATTTAAAAAAAAATTTATAGTCAAAACCATATTTGTAAAGAAATGATCTCTCTCGACACTTGTTAAATCCATAAATATATTATCTAATTTTGATATAAATAATATACATATATTTATGTTAATTATATATGATCAATAAACATTACATTCTTTATCTTAATATAAATTAACATAAATTTATATTAATAATAATATATATATGTTGTTTTTTTAGTATATAGTTTTTGATGGAACTATAATAATTATATATTTTATTTTCATTATATTTTTGAATAAATTTATATTTATGTTACTCTAAGTCCTCCTCAGTTTTTGTGCGGTTATAGGCCTTCAACCACACCTAGAAGCCTCCTTCCCTGCAGTTATAGCTCAAAATCTTTAGTTGAGAGGGTGCGGTCCCGAGATTTGAACCACCTTTCTATGCCAACCTCCAGACCACTACTCAAAATTGCCTATAAGCTCTGAGAACGCTAGTTGACATAATGAAAATGCTACTCATACAAAAGTTGAACAAGTACTTGAATTAACCAGGCCTAACCATGATAGTGATTTCATCAAACTAGTAAACATGTTTATTACGGGTCATGAATTCATATGTTATTTTAAGAGTTTGTGGTCCATTTGGTATTCATTAAGAATGTCTAATTCCCACTCATATTGGATTCAATAACACTTGTTATTCCATGCATTCATCAACCATTCATATACTTATCAAATCCTAAAGTAGTCATAGCTAGTGCACATTACAAATCCATGCGTATAACCAAGATATAACCAAATTATTAACCATGATAAAGTAGCCATCAAATCATCATAATAACATGTAAAACTACTCATACATTACAATAGGAAAAATAACTCTTCTTAACTTATGAAAAATCCAACCAAGTCAAGGAGTTCTACGTATCAACTAACCATAAATTAGGTTGAACAAAATATTTATTTTAGCCAATCACCCCCTTTCCATATTCCAAGCATGAATATGGGATCTCAAGACATAAAAAACTAGGCCTTCCCAAATATTAAACCACCTCGAACCTCAATCTATCACAATCTCATCAAAACTTATCAAGAGATCACAAAGCAAAGATAGACTTGGATGCCTAAGAAATTATTCACCATTACCTTAAGGAATTTCCATGTCTCCACCTACCTCTCTAGAGCTTCTTGGAGATTAAACCACCTTCATCGCCAACCCTTGGGAATTTGCTGAGACCACCTCACCCAGTTCTAAGAGCTTATGGAAATCATCAACCAAGAAATGAATCCCATAACACCATATCTATCCACGAAATGGAGAGGTAAGGCTGAAACCATTACCAAACCATAAAAGTCCCATTCCAGTGGCAACAAATGAACCAAATGAAAAAATTCATGTACCATGCATTCAAACCTCATATAGGAAATCATACATGCAACCTGTTACATGCAAAATCTTGTTGTTGAAGCTTCTTGATTTAACCTTCCATGCTTGAGCTTTCCTTTCGTTTTCCTTCCTTTGGATTCCTTTCTCTGATGCTAGAGTGCTCCATGAAAGCTCTAAGTTTTCAAGAGTATGAGAGAACATAAAAGAGCTCCAAAGTTGAACTAACAAAAAGCTAAAACCATAAAAATTGTGAACTAATCCTCATAAGCCTTTTTACCATTGAGGACTATATTTTCTCATTTTCCTATATTTTCCTTCAATCTTCCTCTTATGAAAATCAAGGACCTTTCATCTCCCTTTTTGCCTATTTTCCTTTATTTTCATAAATAAATTCCAATTAATGCCTTTTTTCCTTTTGAAATCACATTGCCAATTCCATTAACCATAAACAAACTGAATGTAACACCCACTAGGATGTTTTTCCCAACATTCTGCTTCGAATATGTGTCCCATGACCTTGGCATTATTTTTCCTTTATTATCCTTTATTATATGAACTTTTAACCTAGGGATGTTAAAAAAAATATATTAAACTTTCATTTTCGACCCTGAGCATGATGTATAACTATCGTTCTTTTTAAAAATATTTCAATAAAATACTTAAATAAAAAATTTGAACATCCATACTAACTAGTTTATTTCAATATCATTTTTATATATAAATATATATGTGTGTGTGTGTGTTTGTGTGTGTGCGTACATTTTTTTTCATAAAAAAAAAAAACATAAATTTTAACCATGAGAAAAAAATTTACATTTTCTAGAAATATGTGCTAGCATGTATTTTGCATCTCAACATTATAAAAAGGGATATACCCAAGGATAATATCCCAAAAAAAGCATTAAAAAAATGGAGTAGAACAATAACTATTTTATTTTCAGCATTTCAGTCCATCACAACTATCAGATTCATAATTTAGTGTTACAAAAAACGTGATCAAGACAAGTAGTTATATAAGTGAGGGTATCTTCCATTGCTATTCCAAAATAAAAAGTAGTATATGTTCATCAATGTAGTGTTACATGCCTATAATATAACTCAAAATTTTCATGATTGAATGATTATGATATTAGCCACTGCCGAAGAGCCATCTGAATTCCCTCAATAGATAGAGTGTCTGCCACCATTTTTCACTCCATGTATACATGACAAACAATGATGGATTCAAAAGGGTTCAGTATGTAAAAAAATTCCTGAAGCAAAGAGATAAGCACAATATTATAACATGTTTAAGGATTTGTAGCCCAGTTTACCTCCAACATAGAATCCCCAAAGACCTATAACACTTTGACCCGTTTTACCGATGAAAATAATACAAGAAGGTACAATGTCATAAGATTAATAATTTTATTTGTTTTTGGACCAAGACCCATCTTCATTTTGTAGAAGTGGTTTTCAAAAATATATAGGATAGCCCCCCCACCACCTTGTTGATTGCCGTCTTGAGATGCTCCATTAAAGAAATCCCAAGTTTTGGAATTATCTACTATTTCAAGGGTTATAACTCTTATAGAGGGAATTATATTTTACAATGGGAAGTGAGTAAGAATGTTGATTCCATGAACAACCATGACTTCAGGGGAAGATATTTTATCATGAAAGATAATAGCATTTCTTACCAACCAAGCCCATAACATATCAACAAAGGGACCACTTTTATTCGACCATTCTTAGGAACCAATAACCAATTACACCAAGCTTCCTCTAACTTTTTTCCTTATCACACACAAGGCTATTAAAGTTGATCACATCAAAAATTCTATATTTGGTTGACAAAAGGACAAAGAGAAAGAAGTGGTGAGAAAAGTACTTTGCATTTTTATGTTTAGAGTAGCAATCAGGACCCTCAATCTTCCTCTTCTTCAGATTATCCCATGTAGGGACATTTTTTACCAAGTGCACCACATGAACAACCTAGATTTGAGTTGGAATTTGACCTTCCAAATTCCTCTCCACCAGTAGCATGGTTCCCCTTGACGAATATCATAATTTATCTACACATACCCAAGTTTATGTGTATATGCACCATGAGAAGATGCTTCCATACTAGTTCATCTTCTCTTTCAATAATTGATGTGAGATGGTTTAAGAGCACCAATTAAAGTTGACCAAGTGTTTGAGTGCTCTTCCCCTAGCCCAACTTGGGTTGCATTTGTCCAAGCCTGACTCCAAGATGTGGTGAGGAGAGGATCAATAATTTGGTTTAGGTGATAGAGTCTGTAAGTATGGAGATGTTGAATGACACCATTTGGAAGTAGATGATTTTTACCATTTCGTGGCCAGGGTTCTATTTCAATCCTTACATTGTTCCCCTTCCCTATCCTCTAGGAAATCCCTTCTCCTATCAAATTGAAATCCTTTATATCATCTTTCCATTTGATTAGACAATTTGGCATAGTTTTAAATGGTTTTAAAATCCATTGCACTATTGATTATGGGAGAATATACTTGTGCATAATCATTGAAGTCTAAATATTTACATAATTAATAACTCTCTAACAAGAATTTTCCCTTGTGGCCTTTGAGAAGAGGAAGATATTCTTTAAACCCCATCCATCAAGCAACTTTGGAATGACCATCCTTTCCTACCCTATCTAAGGAAGGAATGTTTTTTTGCCTATGATTTCCCACAATAATTTGATGTAGATCCTGCTAATTTTCTCTAAAACACCTTTGGGTATTTAGGTCAGGGACATGCAATCAATGGGGATGAATTCCAGTACCGATTTAACTAGGATTAATCTACCTACCCTAGGAAGCCACTTGACACTACAGTTTTTATTTCCTTTTTCCAACTTTGATATAAATCGGTTCCAATTCTCTTTCTTGTAACTATTAGGTCTTATATGAAACCCCAGATGTTTTAATCCATTATCTCCAAGGGGAAAATAGTGAAATAGGTATGGATATATTCTTTTGCTAAATTTTGAACCATGATTTGGGATTTTCTTTCATTCATTTGCATCCCAGTGGCACTTCTAAATAATATCAAAATTTCATGGAGTATTTTTGCATCCCCCTGAAGGCCATTTCAAAATATCATCACATCATCCACAAAGAGTAGATGTGTAATCCTAAACATAGGAGTGATGGAAATGGATTGGAACTCACCCTTGCTTTTAGCATGAAAGACAGCATGACTAAAACCTTCTTCCACCAAAAGGAAAGAAGGGATGAGAGAGGGAAAACCTACCTATGCCCTCATTGTACATTAAAAAGGATGGAGGGATAGCCATTTATCAACATTTCAAAGGAGATTGTGGTCACACAACTCATAATCCAGTTTATTAAAGACACTTCAAAACCCAGATGATTAAGGAGCAACCTTATATACATCCAGCTGACCCTGTTACAAGATTTTGACAGGTCAATTTATTAGACAACCCATTTCGAATTTTGACATTTCAAACTGCGAAGCCCCTCCTGGGAAACCTTATGGCCTCATGAATCTATCTACCATCCAAAAACCCAAATTGATCACATGATACTGAGACAAAGAGGAGACATTTGATATGTATAGAGATGACTTTTGCTACTATCGTTTAGATAAAATTGCAGAAAGAAATTATAGTAAAGTCATCATAAGAAAGAGGACAATCAGTCATAGGAATCAAATCTATGAAGATGGCATTAAAAGGGGCGTGCATGTGCCCTTTCGAGTTAGCCTCCTCAATGACTGATAAAAAAGTATCCTTTCCTAATGTCTCATAGAACCCAATAAAAAATGCCATAGTCTAACCATCTAGACCATGATCCTTTTCCTTTTTAAAGTGTTATATATATATATATATATATATATATATAGCTTGACCATGATAAAATATTTCAATAACCCCAAAAAAATGAAATAATTGAAAGATAAAAATTCAGTTACCACCTTACAACAATAATAAGAGAGATGTATAATTCATTATATTTTAATCTAAAATTAATATGTCGCATCTATTCATAGATGTTCAATAAAATTGGAATGCTACAAGATGGTTAACAAATTGATAAATGTTCTAAATTTAAAAAATGTCCTGAGGGTTAGCTCAACAATTTTTGTTGTTAAAGCAATTTTGAATGGGAGTTCATGTGGTCAATTCTACTTGGGGTTAGGCTCCACTAATGAGATGGAAGGAAATGATCCCTTCAATTGATCTGCCCAGATAATTTCCATGAACCACACATAAAAAATAAAAAATAAAATTAATATGTGCCATTTAAAAAATATGAAAAAATTCAATGTGGATCATAGATAAAATATTTCAATACTCATTTTAAGTAAAATACTGATGTGTGTGAACCACACATAAAAAAATTAATATGTGGCATTTAAAAAATATGAAAAATTTCAATGTGGATCATAGATAAAATATTTCAATGTGAAAGCAAAAATCATGTATACATTATATAAAGCAATTAAAAAAAATAAAATAGCATGACTAAACAATTTCAAATATTCTTACTATTCTATATTTGTATTCCTTTTTAGGGAAACTTTTCTTTCAATTTTATATGAAATCTAATAAATATTTATTGGAATCTTTATCTTAAGCCATGTAGTGGACATGATTCAAGTGGCCAAGGGAATCTTCAAGTCAGTTGTCTTTAGTGTGATTTTTTGGAAGGTCTAATTCTCTAAAATCCGACATGAATTTATTGAAATCACAAGTTTGATGGGTAACCCCTACAGAATCAAAGTGCCCTAGGGGTTTTTCAAGGTGTTAATTACATATCTACAGTAAAAAATTATCTTAAATAACACAAATCAAGATTTCACCTCAATTTTTTCCGTCACATTCCAGTACTGGAAAGTCCAAAAAATTACCCTAAAGACTACTCTATTTTCAAGGCCATGAGTCCATTTATGCATTCAATAATAAAACAAAAATTATATATATATAACCAAATATTTTAATTTACCAATTATTTTTACGCTAAAAAATATTACATTTAAAAGCAATTGATTCCTCTTAACACTTAACACTTAATTACATTTAATATGGAAATATTATATTTTAATTTTAATATATAATACATCCATGTATACTAAACGTTACATTCCTTGACTTAATATAAATAAAAATAAATTTGTGTTAACAATAACATGGTTATTTCCTATATATACCGTTTTTACACTATTATAAATTAATATATTTTATTTTTTCATTATAATTTTGAGAATAAATTTATGTTGATGTTACTCTAACACCTCCTCAGCTTTGGTATATAGCCAGTGATACTCATAATAAGTTTATACTTAATTCATATTAACATAGGGACTTGCCGAACTGATTATTAAGATAATACACCCCGGCTTTATCCCATTCCCCAAGTTGGTCATGATGATTACAACGCTTATTTAGTGACATTGCCGTGTCAAACTAGCAAAAAGCGTTCTTATTTACATTGACCATCTCAACTTGGAAAAATGGGAATAAGCTTGATCTGTGTAATTTAATATGGGTGGAACCATGATTCATTACTAGAAAGCAAAAACAATATGTTTATAATAAATTTTACTACTGAACATAAATTTTATTTTTAATAAGTTTATTCAAAATAAAATGAGAATAAGGATATTGTTGACTTTTAATTTTGCGGAATATTTTGAAAAGTAATAAATTGGAATGAAAGTCAAATTTTAATTTTAAAAGGTCTCAAATTTTAGGATTTTAAAATATTTTAAAATATTCAATGCAAATAAAGATGATCCAAAAACTTATATTGATTTTATTTTTTAGGTTTTTTTAATGTGACATTTTGGATTTTCAGGCGCTGGAATTCAGTGGAAACATTTGAGGTGAAATCTTGATTTGTGTTATTTAAACTAGTTTTTTCATTGTATATATGAATTCAACACCCTAGAAAACCTCTATAGCACTTCGATTGTGCGGGGGTTACCCATCAAGCTTGTGAATTCAATAAATTCCAACCAGAGTTTAGAGAAATTAGACTAGAAAAACTTCCAAAAATCCGAGTGAAGACAAGTCGGTTAAAAACAACAACTTTGGAAGTACTAGGCAGCGTAATACGCGTGTCCACTCATCACCAAACGAAAGAATTGACATAACGCAATATATAAATCCATGACAACATTATATGAGTGAGAAGGACATTTGCAGCTAACCTAAGAACCAGTCGGGCATGCTTCACATGGGCTACACCTACCAACCAAAATGGAGAAAATGGGGAGAATCTGAAGATCATGCAATCCATATGAAAACATTATATATTTAATACGTAATTTGAATACTCAATCAACAGGGTGAACGCTTGATTCCCCATTAACGTAACAATATTTTATTTATTTTTATATAATTTTAAATGATTGAGTCATGAAAGAATCTATCAATATTTTCTGTCAGCATCTGTGCATCACATACTCTAGTAATTCTACTAACTAATGGAATAAAGTTTCATGACAGTGAAAACATCAACGTTTGCCATGAAGTGCAATATCTGTTGGTCATCATTCAAAATGCATAAATTAGTGATATTATTAAGGACGGATGGCTTATAAATAATTTCTATAGAAAAAACAATGCCTTAACTGTGACAACCTAGCAACAACATTTTCCAATGCATTCACAATTGTATCATGCATTCTAGGAACACAAATAATATTGAAAGCTTGAAAATGCGAAATTAAACACCATACCTATTTTTGATAGCTTTTAAGATGAGGTGACACACAGTGTATGGTATCACATACTTATCGCAAGACGATTTTTGAGTCACCTACTACTTTTAGGATCGTTATGCTAAGGTCAATGGCTCTTTGCAAGCCCAAGATGAGTGCCTCATATTCTGCAGTGTTGTTTGTGCACTCAAATTCCAAGAGACTAGAGATTAGATGTTTTCTCTATAGTCAGTCTATTAAAACACAACCAATTCCAGAGCCCTATTTCATTTTGGAACCATCAAAATATAAAGTCCACATATCATATGTACAAGGACTATACAATGCACTAGTACTATTATTATTATTACTACCAATTGTACAAATATCATTTTCACCAGTTGGACTAGGAAGGATTTTCAATTGTGTATCTCATGGGACTGGGGATGGCTATGCAAGATAGCTCCCTAGTCGAGTTTCCAGGAAGAAATTGCTAAAGATAAGTTTTGTGAAAGCCATTCATTCATTATGTCCATTGAAGGGAGTAACAATATGTTTCATGTATCTATCTAAGTTTACTTGGATTTGATTATTTTTGCCTTTGTGCGGAAGCCATAAATGTGACCAGTTCTTAGCAAAGCACCCTTGTAGGTTGTTGGACCAATATTTGCTCAACAATACTCCATATGCTTTTGGGATATCCATAATCACTATGTTGATACATTAGTGGATTCACTCATCAGATCATAAAAGGATAATTACATCTTTAAGTTCATCAACTGCTTGGACAAGAGTGTTGTCCAACTGAATGATTTGTGCATCTATTTTTTCCCATTTTACGTTGATTTTCTTGGTGACAAATAATGGCATTACGTTTACCAATGCAATAGAATCAACCAAGCAATTGTGTACACTGAAATTGATGATTCCAAAACTGAACAGAAATAGAGGGCATAGTGTATTTTCATCCTTTGTCAAAGCATTAAGTATGGATTCGAGGGAACCAGAGGATGTACTAGATCCCTTGTCTGAAGAAACATCATTACTTGCGGTGGACTTCCCAAGTGCACATAAGAGGATGTCCAATTGACTTGTGATCTTTGTTATTTCGAACATTGAGATATTCTCATGAGCCTTCTTGATGTCTTCAATTATGTTGTAATCCAAAGTGGGACAAAGTTTCAAAGTGTCTGGGGGTGTGGCTTAGTTTGTGACTTTGGGAATGACAATCTTACTCTAATTGCTTACAGAAACAATTTTTGTTGTAGGTGTGTTTCTAACATTTATCTAAGGGTTATGTGCTGAGATGACAGGTGGATTGATCTTTATTCACATATTTTCTTTGAGTTTCTGCTTCATCAACCCTAGATCGGTGGTCGGCCCTTGGCTTCTTAGATTGTACTGGTTGGTCAACATCTGGGCCAGACCATCACTCGAAGGTTGTTTATTGGCCATGTTCTTTTCGGATGTGAGTATGAAATTGACAATGTTTACTATGTGCCTGTTATGGACATATTTGGGCACTGCAACCCCAATCACATATGTCCATAAACCAAGGGCTTCTGAGTCCCTAAAAGTGTTGTTTCATGCCCTAAAGGAACAAGATCAATTGATTACATCATCTCCCAGAAGTTCTCCACAGAAAACTGCTCAGAACTGGTCAAAAATGGACCATATAGATTGCTCAGTGCAGAGGGTGCGATGCATCTCACCTACTCAGTGCAAAAAGTGTGATGCCTACTGAAAAGCCGTTGTGTAGGGTGCGATGGGAGAGGGTAGACAAATGGTAGAGACAGTATGCAAGGTGGATGATCATGGAATCTTTTAGAAACTTTTCCTCTGACACTTGCCTCTCTGAATTTGCCCAGGGATGAGTAAGAGATCATCAATCTCCAAGTGGAATCAAGGACTATCAGAGAGAAGACACTAATCAAAATACCAGAAGCTAACTCACCCCCTTGCAATCATCTATATATGGATCCCTCATGCTAGAGATCCAAAGGCTGGAATCTTGTATCTTGTAAGGAAGTGTTGTTGGTTTCCTAGTGGAACATCATAGTGTTGGGTGATCTAAGCTTTTCATGAGGTGAAGAAGGGCTTTCATGCTGGGAGGATGACGTTGGGATAAATCAATGGGTTAGAATCCTCTCTTCTAATCTCTATATCAATAAAGTTATTCAAGTTTTCCTCCACATTCTTGTATGTTTGCTAATATATGCATTTGTGTGGTCAATATATATTTGGTTCTATATTGTTTATGATTGTAGATCTCTACACTTTGAAGGTATTATGCTGCTTTAACTTTACAGGTACTCTTTGAAACGGAGTGGTCAACGGAGGAGCAACAAATATCTGTCAAAGGAGAGAAGGAACAAGCAGAGAACCAAGTGAAAGATTGAGGTTGGTATTCTTTGCTCCTCTCCTATCTAATTCTCGTAAAGGAAAACGAAAGTAACTTTAATCTGTTTGTTTCTAAGATAGCTACCCATCTTAGTGGGACTAGCAGCTCTACATAGACACTAGATTTCCTGAAAACAAAATGGCGACTCCACTGGGGAGCGAGTAGTTTGTTTGCTTGTCTATAATTGTTTGCATTATAAACTTACAGACAGAGCCTGAAGTCAAGCCATCTAGCCTTCGAACTGAATTTGCTATGCAATTGAAAAGTAGATCAATGCTGCTTTAGTCTATCTCTAGGTTTTTTTTATAAATTGAACAATTGATTTGCAAACATCCTAATTGCCCTGGCGGTGGCTCCAGTAGCCTCATTAGATCAGCCCCTGTCATTTGCATTTACTGACTATCATTTGCTTGGCTTAAATCCCTAAACTGAGCTGCAAACTGTGACTAAGAACCCAGTTGAAGTCTCGTCCCTGGACCATCACACCTTCTCCTCTTGGGAATATGGATGCATTGCACCTCCCGTGCATAGTAGGTGAGATGCATCGCTCTTTCCCTGTGTTACAGGTGTGATGATCAGATAAGACCTCTCCTGCTTCCAGATTTTGGTTTTTGTTCACTCTCTTCAGCTTTATTTATGAGTTTTGTTGTCTATGATCAGTAAACCACTATAGAAACTCCCTTCCTTTACATGATTTAGCCTCCATAGTACAAAGATCTGTAAATGTTTTTATGTATTGTTCATGATTTACGGTTCTCTTTTACAAAGAAGTAGCGTAATCAAGTTGTCGTCTTTCGATTTGGAAGTGTCGCAAGTGTTGTTTTCAGTCAAAGAAAAGAATCCTATTGTTCTTGATGGTCGATTACACTATTACTCTTGTATTTGATTTGAAATAATAGTTTTTCAAGTTTCGAAAGAAGTTTTCAATTCAAAATCGCAAAGTGTCGTCATTATCTTCCTTTCATTTTTTTTAAAAGAAAATCATTAGTATTGTCGCTTGAAACGATTCAGATTTATACTTAGCATTATTTTTGTCATCCACAAATTAAGAAAGTGAAAACAAATACATGCATGTGCATTTGCATTTAGATTGCTTATTGGTTTGATTTAGGACAGTGCATCTAATGTGTGCTCTCTACTCTATGTTGAAAGAATCTCATTTCTCTTTCCTTGGTAGCTAGGATTTTCATTGCAAAAAAAAGATTAAATGATTGTTTATGATCTTAGATTGCATTTTAGGAATTGTATATCTACAACACGCGGTAAACCTGAAAGGAAAAATTCTTAAGAAATATCAACTGTAAAATAAATTCAATGAACATAAAAACACTCTGGAACCTAACACACAACATTTAGAAGTCTAGGCTAGAAATGTATTCTGGCGTCGTAAAACCTGGTAACTATCGTTTTCATTATAGGTTGGGTGATTCCTCCTCTTTGAGACAATAAGTGCCAGTATGGACTTGTGCTCCCATGTACCATCGAGTATATATTGGGAGACCACAATAGGCTATATCATTTATCCTTAGGAAGTCGTGTTTGCTACCCTATCGATCGCAATGCACTGAACATAGCATTCGGGAAGATTGACTACCATACTGTAAAAAGTATTCTGTAGTTTTGCAATTGGTTTGGTAATCCCTTTGTCTATATTTCTAGAGTAGTCTCTTTCGTTCCTTTTCAGACTCCTTAAAGGAAAAGGTCCATCTGAGCACTTGTCACTTCAGAATCATTAAAAATCGAAGGCGACTAGAGTCATCTTTGGCTTTTTCTCGACTCTTAAAAATTGAAAAAGCAAGTTGTGTCAAAGCATCTAAAATTTATTTAATTTAGAATCATTTTCCCCTCTATTTTGAGTTGATCAAGTAATCCGCAATCGTGGAAGAAAGTCACTCGAAACCCCATCGTTCACGGAGACTTACGATTCAACCAGCTTTGACTCCAGAGATGAAACTATTCAAGACAAAGCAAACTCGTTTAACTGGATCAAAGACCCTTGGTTTGCTTGGAACTTGTGTTCCAACATCCTCAGGGACTCTGGTTACTCCAACCATCTCTAGTACTCCTGCCTTCACAGAAGAAATTTCGTAGCCACAAGAGGACATTAGAACTGATCCTGGTGTAACAGTAAATGCTTCAATTCCTGAATCGGCTCCATCTACAGCTGATTCGGAAGGTGTTACTACTCCAACAACTGTCGCTGCAGAGTCTATACGTTCTTCAGTACCAAAGATATTTTACATACCTGATGGTCTGCCTCTCCCACCTGGATTGATTGCTATAGAAGAGATTGTGGAGGATCCTCCATCCAGTACTCCATTGCATTTTGGAGCCAGGATCACCCTATATCCTTCTTCATCAGAAGTTAGTCTCCCTTCATCGCAAGTTCTTTTAGAATCGCTAGGAAATATTTTGGATAGGCTAGATATGTCTGAACAACCATCGACATCTAGGACTGTGTCATCTGACGCAACAACAGCAGAACCTCATGTTGCTACTCCAACAATGTTTGCTGGTGTACCATCTATCCCAAATAGCTCTCAACCGCTAGATGGAGTCCATCCAAGGATTGTTTCGACAGTATGGTCTGTTCCCATTTGTTCATCCGGAATAATATCTGAAATCTCTTATGTTGAGTCTCAAAAAATTGATCCTTCGCAATAGTATCAATTTGGGCAAGACAATCCCCAAAGGCCAGTCATTCCTTTGAGCACAGGATTGTCGCCATATGGGGGGGCAATATTCCCTTTCATTGTTTCCTTCGGGAGAACAACCATATGGGAGTTCGCAACAAAATTCGGGTCATGCTAGAATTACATCCAGCGGTTGGGTGCCAATACTGCCTCAACAACCAAGAGTTTTATACTCAATACAACAAAGCCTACCTGTGTCAAATATCCCCACTACACCGAGCATTGTGACAATGTCGCAAGTACAAGCGTTGCATGTTGTATGTCAACCTCAAGTTGCTCAGGTCCTAATACAACAGCCTTCTGTCTCCAAAAAGCATCATTAATGTATGCTCCTAATTATCAAAAAGACTATAACCTATATCTGGCTGCAGCAGATACGACCATAGCAATAGTTTTAGTTCAAGAAGACAATGGAATTGAAAATCCTATCTATTATTTAAGCCGAAACTTAAATGATATGGAAAGAAAGTACTCCTATGTTGAAAAGCTAGCTCTCGTAGTTGTTCAAGCGATACAGAGGTTTCGACACTATATCCTCTTTCGAAAAACTACCATTCTGTCAGATCGCAACCCCATGACTTATATCTTGCCGCAATAGTTACTGGCGGGCAAATATTCCAAATGGATAGCAATTTTGCAAGAGTTTGATCTGGAATTCGTAAAATCCAAATCAAAGAAAGCTCTAGTTTTCGTGGAATTACTATGTGATCTCCCATCCTCGTCCAACGATTCAACATCCAATGCAATAATCGTGGATGAATCTTTGTTTCTAATATCTTCAAGCGATCCGTGGTATGGAGATATAATCATCTATCTCCAAACCCAAACATATAGGTCTAATACCTTCCATTCAGAGCAGCGACGTACTCTATACCAAGTAAAAGACTACATGATCGTTAGTGATACACTTTACCGTCGTGGTATCGATACAGTTCTGTGGAGCTGCCTCTCCCATGAGGAGGCCAAAAAAGTCATGAATGATTGTCATTCAGGCGCATGTGGGGGGCATTAATCTGGTTATACTACAACTCAAAATATTTTACGAGCAGGATACTTTTGGACAACAATGTTCAAGGATTGCATAACCGCAGTCAAAAGTTGCCATGCCTGTCAAATCTTTGATCGCAAAACCAGAATACCACCCGCACCTCTGCAATCAGTAGTTACTGTTGGGCCATTCGCAAAATGGGGCATAGATTTCATGACATGTAACCCCACCTCAGCCGGGGGGCATGGGTATATCATAGTCGTAGTAGACTATTTTATCAAATGGGGCGAGGCGATGATTATATTAAACAACAATGGAGAAATGGCTGCTCTTTTCTTTTTGAGTCATGTAGTCTCCAGATTCAGTGTTCCACAAGCTATAGTCACAGATCATGGATCACATTTTCGCAATCACATGATGGTTGAGTTGGCTACCAAATTAGGAATGCCCCACAATAGCTCTACTCCGTATTATCCGCAAGTTAACGGGCAAGTTGAGGCAATCAACAAGGTCTTGAAGCGTATGCTGCAAAGGATGATTGGAGTCCATAAGCGTAGTTGGCACCTAATCCTGTACTTGGCCTTGTGGGCATACCGAACATCGGTAAGGAATGTGACTGGGTTTACACCCTTTCAACTGGTGTATGGCCTGGAAGCGATCTTACCAGTTTAGTGCGAAATCTCATCCCTCAAGCTCACAGTTGACCTTCTCCCCGGAACTTCAGAAGAGGAGGCTCATTTCTTGGAACTAATCCAACTAGATGAAACCCATATTGATGTCGCCTTGGCTAACGAAGCCCATAAGGAATGAGACAAGGCGAAGTTCGATAAGAATGTCAAATCCGGTGTCTTCTCAGAAGGTGACCTGGTCTTACTTTACGACCGGGAGTCCGATAATTTAGGTGCAGGTAAGTTCAAGTCTTTATGGATGGGCCCCTATATTGTTAAGCATGTATTAACAAAATGAGCCTACGAGTTAGCAGATTATGATGGGATTCCACTGGCGCAACCCGGCAACGGGTTGTACCTTAAGTGTTACTATGCTTGACTCAGTGTAGTAACCTCTTCATATGCTTCTATTACATTTTTGTTTTCACTAAGAGCAGTTGTTTTGGTTAGGTAATCCACTTTTGCATTTGTTACAGATTTTGAACCCATTGGAATCATTTGTTTGATATGCCGACGGAGAAAGTTGTAGTTCGCAGAACCTATCTTCTACGACCTATGCCATCTTTGATCCAAGCGGCAAGTTAGTGAGTTTCAGAGGGGTATGTATTGGTTGATCAACGAACAACATCACTAAATACAATGCGTTGATAGAGCTCCTCTCTGATGCCATCACACATGGAATACGCCGACTTGTTGTCATGCTAGACTCACAGCTCATCATTCTACAGCTCATCAGGATCTATTCTGTACGGAATCCAGCTATCTATTGCATGTTCCTAAGGGTTAAGATTTTGGAAAGACAGTTCGATTCTATCCAATATCAACATATTTCCAAAAACTTAAACACATCAACAAATTCATTGGAAAATTATGTGTTAGATAGACATTTGCGACATTTATAAAAGAAAATAATTTCATCAATATTTGCATTAGGATCATGTAACTTAACCAAAATGAACCTCCGAAATTCAAAAATATATATATAACTGTTTATGGTTTAAATGTAGTGTTTTGTGTCCAAGACAAAATCGGTCAAATGACCCAAAAACTCAAAATTCTAGGGGGCACCCTAGTCTAATGATGTTGGTGATAACAAGTCACCGCCTGTACAATCATGCGTAAAAGCATAGTCCATCGATGTGGCATGCCAGTAGTATGTCACTGTAATCTTAGAGGCAGCTCGTCAGTCCTCACATCCAGGATACCGAGAGTGTGTCCTTCAATCTGATCCTACAATGCTGCGAGAGTCTCGGCGACATCCAGGTCGCGAAGGACAACCCTCCCTATAGCCTCTCCTGCTAGAATGGTTGCTAGTGTTCTCAGGCGCACTGCTAGTCGCACTAGTCCAATATCTACATGAGAACATGAGTTTTGATTACACTTGGTAAAAGAAAGAACAGGAAAATTATAAAAGCAATAAACAGGGATACGGTCTGAAATTTTACCTATAGCACTCCACTGCTCACCAGCTGGCAGCACCAAATCTGGGCCATCCCGAAAATCCATACCAACATATGGACACTCGGCATAAACCATCTCCTGACGATTGAACCACTCAAAGAAGGCATCAGAGAAAGAAACTTGTGGCTGACCAGCATGTCGGGCCACAAGGTCAACCCATCTTTGCATCCGTGTCTTAGTTGGTGGTGGCAAACCAAGTGAAATGTACTGTGGTTGCATTGGTGGGATCTTCTCCAAGGTGAAAGCAGTCAAAATGGAACCATAGCCAAAGTTCTTAGATGCCCATTTTTCACCTTGGTATGCTGTTCTTTTATCACTGAAAGTACTGCATCACACCAGTTGAACACCTTCGGTTCGAGGCATTCTAAAGCATACTGCATATAGGATCTGTTGGCCAAGTGAAGAGTCACACTACCAGCCAGTCTAGCAAAGGTAAACAAGATGGTCCTCAAGGACCGGTTAGTGACATCTCAGATATTGATCTTGTCGTCCCTACTCGGCTGAGATCCTTCTCTATAGTATCGGCGAATATAATCCCTCACGGATTCATCGCCACAGGCAGAACCTAATAGTGAGAGAGGGGAACCATGCCTCGATAAACCGGTCAAAAAGTAGATGTCCACAATGGTCAAGGGGATGGATTTGGCTCTGATCTGGAACACCGAGTTGGTATCATCCCATGCATTGAGGAAATATTGCAACAAATTGATTTGTTGCCTCATGCTAGAGATGCAGAAGAACTTGAGCAAACCACAGTTCCACAATGCAGTTACCGTACTCGGATTATGTAAAGCAACCATGTCCTCTTCTTCATGCTCACATTCTCACCATGTAACAACCATTTTGCTCCGATGAATCTCTGAAAACAAACAAGGGAAGAGTCAGGATCTTGATTTGGAAAAAAAAAGGCAAAATTTATATGAAAAATAGTGCACACGTTTCCCTCCTTGCACCCATCGCACCCCAGTTGTGTACTAGGAGAAATGCATACTGACTGGCCAGTGACCAGCCTAGTATGCATCGCACCTTTTTGATGTACACAGGGTGCGATGGGGGTAGAACGAATTGTTCAAACCCCAGAGGCTCAGGAAAGCAGGGAAACATGCTTAGAATTCAAAAATAAAGGAATGTAACTGAAGAGCACAAGTTTAGCTCCTACCTAGTCCAAACGGCACCAAGAATTGTCCACGGAATCTTGTGGAATAAGCTAGTGAAAATCAAGGGGGAAAACACGTCCAAAGCTCCAACAATCTCAAGCTCAAATGAAATGGTAAAATGAGGGGTAAAAAACTACTCTTAATTTACTTTTCTCGTAATTCGAGTAGGGTATTAGTGTTTTAACTTATTTTTCAAGCATGTATTCTCATTTCTAATTAGTTTGATGGAGCAAGTGAACAGGTAGTATGACTGTCAAAAGAACATAGTGTTAACAGTGGGTCGAATATCAATGACCATTATCACGAGCAGTTTTTATGTGAAGTTCAAGCTCGTTAAAAATTAAACCTAAGCAATGAGCAATTGTTCCCCCAGAGTTTAATCTCATTAAAAAATGAACCAATATCTGGTAAATAACCATTGTGAATGCATTATCATCATATTTTTGAGCCATGGTCGTGTTTTTACCATCACCTCCACTATGTTTAGCCGATCATACTCCTCCATTTGATTGTTTACCCTTTTGAGGAACAACTGCGAAGAGTGATTCTGTTAGCCATCCTTGTGACACTGTCGTGATTGGAAAATTCCAAACCTTACCTGGAATCAGCAGCTACCCAAAAATATCACTCGTTCCTAAAAAAACGAGTCTCCTTTCAGCTCTTTTCATATGACTCGTAAAATATGAAAACATTGCCGAGCAATTGGCCTCTCCAGCTCGTTAAAGCTACTGGAAGTGCTATCCCTCCTCTAGATTTTAATATTTTTGGACCTGAGGGATTATTACACAAAAAGATCGAGCACCTGTCTTATCCGGCTTGTTAAAACTATCAAAAATTCATTCCTTTCGTATTATTTTATACTTTTTTCATACTTAAGGGATTATATGACGAAAAAGGATTACTGGAGTTTCCTTTCTGTCCCTTTTCAGACTCTCTAAAATTGAAAAAGGATCAAGTTATATTTTTCGTTAATCTCATTAAAAACAATAGCGACAAACTTGTCCATAGAGACAAGAACGAGTTTCATTGTCGCTAGGCTCATTAAAACATAGCGACGAGTTTTCCCGAAGGGAAAATTATAGAACAAGCATATGTTATCCTCCTCAAGCTTGACAAAAATAAAGAGGTACTGGTCAACAACGACTGGGGAAAATTGGGAAGAAAACTTGAAGAAACTTTATTGGTAGCGTGTTTCTCTTGAATATGACACTTTCACTCCATCACCATGATTGAATTGAGTTGGGTTATTCCGTTCACCGTTCATATTACCATTGGTCCACTGTACCATCCATCTTTGGGGTTAATGCTACCAGTCCATTTCAGTGTCACCAATATGTTCAAGAGAAGTCGATCATAGAATTCACCAACCCATATTGTGTCTCATCCGTTGCAATACATTCACGCTCCATTCTGTCATGACCGCCACCCTGAACCCTATATCATCATATCATTTTCACCTCCGCAAAGTCATTTGCTTCGTTCCATGTCATAGATGTGGGATTCATTAAGGCCTTCCTACGACGGGTCTCTTCTTGTCGACATCATCTCATTATCCAAGAATTCGACGTAGGAACAACCCTTTCAGTACCTTGAAGCTTGCATGCCTCAATGGAAAGTTTCTCGCTTCCGGTGACAGGTTTACATCAATGGCCTTCGACCGAGAGATTTTACGTGGTGTTCAACACCAAGTCCCATTGTCACACCACGTGAATTGTATTGTAGTACCTTGAGGGTCATCATCATTATCGGTGATTCCTCTCGCACCTGTTAACAGCTTACATCATTGGCTGGTAATCAAGTGATATCTTTCCATGTTCGACTCCAGAACATTTTTCACATGGATTGACTTGTACTTCGGGCGAAGATTGGACGAGTTTGAAGACCCCGGATCTAGTTTCATCCATCCGGGTTGCGATATATTCAGGAAACTAAAGACATCAAATGTACATCATTGCTGCACAGATGATCATCCAAATCAAAGGATGATCGCTCTATTAGAATCATCGATCTGCCACACAGACGGTTGTCTGTCCTATTTACATGAAAATGAATTTATAAAGCTGAGCATGGGGATGAATGCCTCAACTAGATCATGAAAATGTTATGAAGATAATGTATTGTATTTTATCTTTTTATAGGTTGCCTTCTAGTTCGAAAAACCTCGGATCCTCACAATAAAGCATTTCACCCAACATCAAAGATCTACGACCTCATGCTTTAGGGGGAAACTTTTATAGACATATTTGGGAACTGCAACCCCAACCACATATGTCCATAAACCAAGGGCTTCTGATTCCCTAAAAGTGTTGTTTCATGCCCTAAAGGAACAAGGTCAGCTGATTACATCATCTCCTAGAAGTTCTCCACAGAAAACTGCTCGTCAAAACTAGACCATACAGACTGTTCAGTGCAGAGGGTGTGATGCATCTCACCTACTTAGTGTAAAAAGTATGATGCATACTCAAAGTCCCTTTTGTAGGGTACAATGGGCAAGAGTAGACAAATGGTAGAGATAGTTTGCAAGGTGGATGATCGTGAAATCTTCTAGAAACTTCTCCTTTGACACATGCCTCTCTGAATTCACCCAGGGATGAGTAAGAGATCATCAATCTCCAAGTGGAATCAAGGACTATTAGAGAGAATACACTAATCAAAATCCCAGAAGCTGACTCACCCCCTTGCAATCATCTATATATGGATCCCTCATCCCAGAGATCCAGAGGTTGGAATCTTGTATCTTGTAAGGAAGTGTTGTTGGTTTCCTAGTGGAATATCATAGTGTTGGGTGATCTAAGCTTTTCATGAGGTGAAGAAGTGCTTTCATGCTGGGAGGATGATGCTAGGTCAGATCAATGGGTTGTAATCCTCTCTTCTAATCTCTATATCGATAAAGCTATTCAAGTTTTCCTCCACATTCTTGTATGTTTGCTAATATATGCATTTGTGTGGTCAATATATATATGGTCCTATATTGTTTATGATTGTATATCTCTGCACTTTGAAGGTATTATGTTGCTTTAACTTTACAGGTACTCTTTGAAGCGGAGTGGTCAAGGGAGGAGAAGCAAAGATCTGTCAAAGGGGAGAAGGAACAAGCCGAGAACCAAGCGAAAGATTGAGGTTGGTATTCTTTGCTCCTCTCCTATCTACTTCTCGTAAAGGAAAACAAAATTAACTTTAATCTATTTGTTTCTAAGATAACTACCCGTCTTAGTGGGACTAGCAACTCTGCATAGACACTAGATTTCTCGATAACAGTGCCCCACACTTGGAGTCCCTTTAGTTGCAACAACATATTTATTTTCTTCTATAGGCTTGGTCTGCTCATTAGTAATTACCTCATCAACAAGATTCCTAGAAAGAAATTTCATGGCGTGATTCCATTGTAGGAATTTTTTCTCAGAATGATATTCTTGATTATACAAATAATATTAGTCTATGCACATACTTTTGATATTCAATACAATGTTCAAGCTCAACACAAACTTAGCTAGTTGGTTGCTTCTACTATTGGAATTTGCAATCCTTCTGAATAGGTTAAAATTAGGACGTTTGCTACTCATGGTAGTCTCACTTGACCTTCTCTTCAGCTCTGCCAATTCATTTGATAGAATCTTGACAGTATGGGTCAAGCTCTCAAGATGAAAAATTTATTTCTCTTTGGCCTTACCTACTGAGGCCTAAGAACTTTTAACCATATCTTTGGATTCTTTCGATGGTTTTGTTGATGATGTTAGGCCTTCCAACATGTCAGGGGATCTCCGCAATAAGAGTTCCCATTTAGAGCTTAGACCGTTTGGTGTAGGGGCCCCAACAGTGGGTCATACTATAATGCCTTGACTACGATTTCGTATAGAGGCAAGTAAGATGTCCCTATTGGTAGCAATGGTGTGACAACTACAGTAAGTCAAGGAAGGTGCATGAGAGGTTATAACACAATGAGGGTGAGGTGAGTGCACCCCTTGGAAACCTGTAATAGTACGTGGCTTGGAAGGAAACACACGAGTGAAGATGCACCACAAGCTGGAAAGCAAGTTAGAAAGAAATCCAAAGTGATGGTTAAACCAACAACACATTTTAGAAAGATTCTTACATACTTATATAGAATAGTTCATACATGCATGCATAAAAAAAAAATACATACATCATTTAGAGTAAGCCAGATAGCATAGAATACAATACAACATATGCATGAAACATGCAAGCTCTGTTATATTAAGAAGTGTATGTTCATACAATACATCCATGTCCAACCACTAGTTCCAATACTAGAACGTTACAGCCACAACTGCCTGCTCCTCCAAAGAGATATACTAGCTGTACGTAGTGGAGAATCTAAGGCACATTAAAATATTGTCCAAGCTTTCCCTAAGATACTCCTATCGAAGCTTGGATAACCAAAAGCCTATACAATGAGTTATGGGGTAATATTTATAGCAAAGGGTGGGGTGACCCTTGACATTCCCCTTTGAGATGTTCAACTACCCTCATGATTGTTCAAGTACTCTATGATTGTTACATTCAATTATCGACACTTGAAATTCCACTTGACAAGATGTTACATTACAATGCACATGTGCCCATGTGAGACAAAATAGCTTGAGAAAGCCATACAAGAAACCATTGATGCTCAGACCCTTGTGGTGAGACCAACTCTTTGACATGCTTGTGATGGTCGAAGGTGATGAGCTGATGCCAATCTTAGTTGTCTGTGATGGTGTATGTGTGCTTAATGGTGACATCTTCCCAAAGTGAACTCTTGCCTTTGTTGCATTCGGGTGCAATGATATGGCTCCCATGTCTAACTCATCTAATAGCATGTGCATGGTCATCCTAGTGCGACCAGACCAAAAAAGTGTTGATGCATAGTGTCTATGCTTCTCTCCAAGCCTGTGCTGGTGGCCATGCACATCAACTTGTCGAGGTACATGTTCAACTCCTATTAGACTTGCTTCTTTCCCTCACCTCGGTGAGTGTGCCGAATGGGTGGGATCGCATGCATGCACACAATGGCATGCATGCTGTTGCATTCCCTTGCATGCGATCAACAACACTGATCACCTTGTCCACTCTTTGCTAGCTGCTGGGATGGATCTATAACTTGTACGGGCATAGTTTCATCTGTGAGTGCATGTTTCACCCCCTGCTATACCTATTCCTGCTACAACTCATTCTCTCGTCTATGAAGCTCTTGTTCTTCCTTTAGTTGTTTCTTCAGCACATGCAACTCCTTCTCTTTTATGTTCTCTGCCTTATCACTATCTTCATGTCATGCTATCACCTCATAGACTGAGTCTCCAAATTTACTTTCATCACAAGTGGATCTGCTTGAGCTTGCAATTTTGTTTTGCCTCTATGTTGTCAACAAACTTCCTCTTGTGTTCATTGCATTCGGTATGTTGCCTTCAGCTGTTGTCTTGATGTGATGCTACTACTGTCATATCTTGATGTCCTTATCTACGAACAACTCGATGTCTTCGTGGGTAGGCATAGACACTTGATCAACTGTGTCCCCAAGTGTGCTTTGAACGATATCTTCAACTCTACTCTCCTAGAAACCATTGTACCTGTGTTGCTAAGAGGCAGATGAACACTTGTGATACCTAGATACATGGCAACACTCATGGAAAGAAACCTGTCAATCAAAAACTAAAATGAACTTGAGAACTGACTTTCAACATACCTGTGTGATTGATCATGAAGGTTGTGCAATTTCCATTGGGAGGTCGAGACACTGACTGCCAAAACTACACAAGGCACAGTTCGGGATTTCAGTAGGCTAACTGACTACTGGAATTGTGCAATGCATAGTCCAACCTAACCTACTGAGGACTGAAACTGTGAAATGCACAATTTCAGTCAGGAGTGACATGCAACTAGCGAACTTCATTGCGTAGTTTCTATGGCCAATATGACACTGCCTCCAAGAATTGTGCAATGCATGCCTAGAGGTCAGTGCCTGGCTAGGCTTGTGAGGCACAGTTCAGGCCAAGGCAGCCTAGTCCCACCAACGGGCGACTGAAAACATGAGAAGTGTGAATGCATGATGAGATGAGTGCAAACAGATGTAAATGATCATTCATGCAAAAAATAAGTGCACGATTTAGAGAACGGGAGAGCATGCATGTATTTGAAGCAAGTCACCGCAATGGTGATCGTCCGTGCAAAAACAAATTCATGCGTGGGACAGCAATGAGATGCGAACAAAAACTAAAACGGTGATTCTATGAGCTAACATGCATCAAAATGACAACAAGCGCTCACTGAAATCAAGAAGAAAACAATCACAAAAAGAGAAACACAAAAAGCAATAGAAATGTAACACAAGACATGGAAGGTGGACTTACGCAAAAATAGATGAGCTAAATGTGCCGCCGAATCCTAGATGCAATGTGGGATGTCAAAGTAGCAAGGTCAATGTGAGGAATGAGCTCTACAGTGTCTAGTTCATGAGTTTTGATAAAATCGAAGATGTGACACGCATGCTACAAATCTAGGAAGAGCAACACTTGGTGGGACGTTTCTAAAATGATCCTTGCATGCAACCTCCAATTGCTAAAAGTAGATCCCTGAATCAAGGGATGCCTTTGCATGTTTCCTTGGGAGAAGTAGCCCATGCATGCAAATTATTTTTGCTCAGTCTTGGACGGAACCGATCAAATCAACTGCACATGCAACAATCTACTCAGCTGGGAGGAAGAAATGTGCATTTCTTAAAGGGATATCGGCTGGCTACCTTGAGGGATTATGCAATTTCTAGGTAGAGCAGCTAACTCCTACCTAGAATTGTGAAATTTCTAGGCTAAGCAGTCCTGCTAGGAGGAATTAAGAATTTTTCAAGTGAACAATGATGGGAAAATTTGCGCACTTCTAGAGCCCAACAGGTTGCCAGACATAATTGCGCAATTTCTGGAGAGAATGTTGGTTCCCCTCCAGAATTGTGCAATTTCTTAAGGGAGCTACTCAACCTACAGTTGGACCATGTCCGGTGAAATAGTCTGTGAGGGGGATGCAACATGTTTTGATGGACAAGTTGTCATTCTATAAGAAAATCATTGAAGCTTGTGTACTTGACAAGGCAAGACATGCTGCTATGAAAGGTTGGTAGGGAGGCTCCAAAATGAGGGTAAGGAAAAAGTTTGGAGGGTAGTTGTAGCCGTTACAACAAGTTCATCATCTACAATGAATCTAATCATGTATAATTCCTTTTCAACAATTTATTGTTCATAATTCTTTGTTAAAGTTTGTTTCCAAGTTGTCTTTACAAACTGCGTAATGCTGGTTGGAAAGGCATAAGTGTAATAATCAATGGTGATGGAGTCATGAGGTTCAGTGTTTGCTAGGAAATTATTCAACATATGATTAAACCTCTGATTGAAATATTTCAATTTTTCCTTGTGCTCCATCTTGAGATTTCCCAGCTCTTTCAACAACATGGCAAGGGTCTTATCATTAGTAAATTTCTCAAGGAAAATTTTCTTAAACCGCCTTTAGTTCTAAATGGAATTCGAAGGAAGACTATGATACCATACAACTGCTCTGCCATCTAAGGTACACAAAAAAAGGTTGAATGCAACATCATCATAGTGTACCTCAAGTGTTTTCATATGTAGTTAAAAGTGTCTAAATGATCCTTCACCTTTACTATTTTGTCAAGGTTGCACTTCATTAGGAGAATTTCCAATTGCTTTGGCATATTGTGTAACACAACTAGTAGTACAATTGGGCCCTGCGACATCCAATCCAAATATTTTTCTACCATGTCTTTAGTACTTTCTTCCCCTTCTTCTTCAAAAGCTCACTAATCTTCCTCTTCTTCTTCTTCTTCCCCACCCAACCCGCATAAATTATCATCTAGTAGCACTATGTTATCAAAATCACCACCATTGAAGGTTTGTGGTTGTTCTTGTTTTTCTATGTTTTCTTCATAGTCTGCTAACTCTTTAAGGGTGGTGAGAACCAACTCTTCAATTATTGAGACCACTATCCTAGTGGGGTCAATTAGTTCTTCTTCAAAAAATATGGAAGATTTTCTATTCTGGGTATCACTCCAATAACTCTTGAAAACTTTTGGGTGATGGGGTAGATGACCCGGATCTGATTGTAAGAGACTTCATAAGGTTGCAAAGCTACATTACTAACTTCAGGAATGTGTGTAGGGTAGTTTCTATGAATATTGTTTCCTTAACCAGAGGAAGTAAGTTTGGGGTTGGTGGGGTTATCAACCATAAAATTTTGGCTACCCTTCCTCTACTACCATAAATGTTGATGGTGTTGGACCTGCCAATATTCAGGGTATCTTCCCGATATGAATTCCCAATTAAACCTCACACCGTTTGGTGTAGGATTCCCATCCGGTATAAAGGCTTAACTCCCAAGTTATTAAAGATTTTCCTTAGCTCTAGCTGTGAGCAAGAGAGAGGGATGAAATGGTTCCTTTGAAAAGAAAGAAGTTGTGCCTATTGAGTGTTCATTTGTAAATGTGTCAAAGTTATTCTATTCTAGAGAGGGGAGGAAAGTAAGCCTCTAAGAGAGAGGTAGTAGTACCATACAAGAAGAGACATACATGAATCAAAAGGATTCATCTAACATCTAGTGTAAGAGGATGAAATGGCCATTAGAACTCCTTTTTTTATAGCACTCCTTTCTCCCCAAAAGAACTAGCATATCTATCTAATGCTTTGCGGGAGGAGCCAAGGTGAAAGGTGAATTACTCATAGAATGAGGGACTTATATATAACCAAGGGGTGATGCTTCCCCTTCCTTGTGACTCTTTGGCTACCCTCATGACTATTTGACATCCTATGAATTTTCAATTTTACTTGACTCTTTGTATTCCATACACATCCTTTGGAATTTCACTTTACAATACAGTTATGAAACATATGTTACATCATTGGCCACAAGGTGTTGCATGTGACCACTCATGACATGACATGACATGGCATTGACGACATGGGCTGCTTGATGATGTGACAATGTCAAGTCACTATTGCTACTGAGTGATAAGTGTCTGCTTGAGAATGCTCTTCTTTTCACCTATGTATGAATTGGTGATAAGGAATCTTCAATGATCCAAAGTCTTGAGTTGCGATCGCAAACTAATATCCCTCTGATTTTCTTGAATGATCGGCTTGTGTGTTCAGCTACAAGTGTGTCTTTAAGCATGGTTCCCTCCTTCATATCCTTCTTCATCATCTTTCCATGGTATGATAGAGTACCTGCATCTCCAATTCACACATGACAAGATGACATCAGTCTGAAAAAACCATAGTCTAAGCTAGTTTATTTTGATCCATTAACTGAGTTGGAACCAAGTGACAGGCTGAGATAGAGGGTTTAGTGATTGCATAGCTATGCATTTCAAGTAGCTAAGGGTGAGGTTTGAGCCCTGAGATTGCATAGTGCATAGTTTAGGCAAGACTACGGGAAAAGAATGCACAATTTTGAGAGCTAGTGGGAAAGGCTGAGGGGATGGGCATGAGAGGACATATTTCACAGTTCTCGGAGATAAGGGATGTTGGGATGCTGCAAAACTACGAATTTCAAAGGATTAGGGAATGAGATTGAGGTTTCTTACTGTGCAATGCATAGTGAAGGTTAGGTAGGGAGGAAGGCTTGCAAAATTTTGGAGGTCAAGGTCGGAGCTTGAGCACAAAAACTACGCAGTGAAATGATCCTAGAAGGAATGAATAATACATTACACAATGCCAAGGGGAAAGGTCAAAAATATAGGATTGAAACTATGAAGTGTGCAATTTAGGGAGGCTGGGTGAAGCTAAATTTCTTAGTCAGGAAACCTTCTCAGAAATGGCTAAGTGTAAGATCGGTGAGACTGACAAAAAAATGATAAGACTTTGACTGTGATCTCACACTTATAATACTTGATGATACAACAAAAAAGATCGCCCATGACCCATGAACAATGCATTTCCCTTCGCGTGACAACTTTACAACTAGTTACGACACATGCGACACTTAAGATAGACTTTGGGACAAATGTGGTGACACTTGTCCGATAATGCTTGAAACTTTGTGAATGAGTGCGACAAATGTTTACATAGTTATAAAAACTCATATACAAAAATATAGACCCTTGAAACCATAAAAAAGGCTTCTACACATTGTGCAACAACCAATGATGCCAAAATATGATCGCTTACCCAACTTTCACATGGAAGAAAAATACTTCAAGAAAGTACATAAAATGAGTTTTGGTGTTTGCGACAACTATTTGGAAGACCAAGGCTCTAAAATTGAGTGTAAGCCAAAATTTTGGTGGGTGTTGTCACAGCTATAATAGATCCTTACACCATCACTAAGGCAGTAGGAGAAAATGCTTTTGATCTCATCATTCCATGATTCCTTGACCTGCACCCAATATTCATTGAGGATTGGTTGTGGCCATACTTTCCCCCATTGCTAGACACATCAGACATTCTTGAGCAGGTAACATTAATAAAGCTCAACCAAAGATATATTGAATAGGACATGACTGATAGGATCATGGACAAATAGATCAATAACACTCACCAGTAGAGGATCCAATTTTATCGAGTTGTCAAATTAGGCCATCTCCTTCACCAAGGAAAGTGGCTCACCAGGGACCATTTTCAACAGAAATTTCCTCACCTCAAGGAGGCTTCACATGTAATGGGGACAACTGCTTCCTAGGGGCAAATATTGATCTAGGTGGATATTAGTGGAAACCCACCTATTCCACCTAGACCTCCAGTTGGTTTCATCAGTTTCCTTGAATATAGTATAATTTATTATTTTTAGTGTTTTTTTGGCTCCTGAACTTCGAGAGTTGTTTCGATCCAATGTACTACATAATTTTTTTTTTTACATTCGTAGCAAGATTATAAGCATGGGCAAGGATCTACTGCAAATATTGTAGCACTTAGAGAGACCTTTTTAACAAGGTATTCTATGCACCAAATGGAGATTATATGACCAAGTTATGACTGCGAGAATTTGTTTGTCGAACTCACCCTAATAGGTCTCACAAACTCTTAGTTTCCATATACTGTGGTTATAGTTTTGGTTGTTTAGGATTTCCCTTTTTTGTTTAATAATAAAAAGATCCTTGAGACTCGTTGTAACAAATTTTAGAGGCATGTAGCTACCACATCTCTTCTCAAAGATAAGCCAGCTTCACCTAGGCAAGTTTATTTCCATTTATTATGTAAGCATCTTCCATTTCTTTTATATTGATGAAATGAAGATTTATTTCTATTGCATCTCTATTTTTATGTTTATTTCTATATCATGTTTTGTTTCTACATAAGTCCAGATCACATCTGAATTCCCTCCTTAGGCGAAGTGTTTTCCACCATATTATGCTCCTTATATACATGATGAACAATGATGGAGTCAAAAGATTCTAGTATGCAAAAAAATTCCTCAAGCAAAGCAATAAGCACAATATTATGACATATTTGAGATTTTCTATCCCAATTTATCACTAAAATATAATCCTCAAAGACCAGTAGCACTTTGATCCCTTTTTTTCCTGCAAATAATATGAGAAGCTTCAATGCCATAAGATTCATAAAGTTATTTGTTCTTGGAACAATACCCATATTTATTTCATAGAAGTGGTTTTAAAAAATATAAAGGATAACCCCCCACCACATTATTGGTTATTGTTTTGAGATACCCCATCAAAGAAGGCCCAAGGTTTGGAACTATCTCTTAATTCAGGGGTTATAACTCTTAAAGAGGGAATTCCTTTCTCCAATGGGAAGTGAGCTAGAATTTTGATTCCTTGAGCAGAAATGGCTTCAATGGAAGGTACTTTTTCCTAAAAAAT
This sequence comes from Pinus taeda, assembly GCA_000404065.3. Classification (NCBI taxonomy): domain Eukaryota; kingdom Viridiplantae; phylum Streptophyta; class Pinopsida; order Pinales; family Pinaceae; genus Pinus; species Pinus taeda. The sequence continues at coordinate 125,152 of APFE031685859.1, forward strand.
AGCATAACTTCTTACCAACCAAGCCCCCTAACATATCAATAAAAGCATGCCCTTTATTCCACCATTCTAAGCAAACAATAAATAATTACACCAAGCTTCCTCTAACTTTTTCCCTTATGTTAGGTCCTTATACTACCAGTGTAGCCCCTTATTGTTATAAGTGTAACCCCCTTATGGTATTGTTGTTTCCATATAGTCCCCATGTTGTTATTATTGTGCCCCAGGCTCTGATTATATTGGGACCACTTAGACTCCTATATATAGAAATGAGGTATTGTCATTTGTATCATGCAAGAATTGTTCATTTTTGTAATGGAAAGGAGGTTTACCCCTCAAAGAGTCTGATTTTTAAGTTGTTGATCTATCTTTTCTAGCTTTTGTGAGATGGTTTCATAACATTTGGTATGAGAGCTTTGGATTCTAGGGTTTCGCTGCTCCAAACAAGTCATCGTGGAACCTTCACTATAGCCTTTTCTCTACGAAGTTTTAGAAGCTAAATCAAAACCTCATTTGACCCAAAATATTTCTGAACCTCAGGTCCAAATTTCAGATCTTGTCTCGCTATATGTTTGAAGATATGATATGAGGAAGTTAGGGTTTTTGCAAGCTCCATAATTCCATCTAAAGCAATTCATAGTGAAATTTTTGTTATAATTTTTTTTTTGCAAAGGTTCAAACTATGAAGTTAAAACCCAATTGAGCCAATATATTGATGAAGCTTGGGCTTGAATTTCAGATCTTGTTCCGCTATATTTACAGAGATATGGTCGAAGACAATTAGGGTTTTTGTAGGCTCCCAAATTACATCCCAAACAAGTGACTTTGTGAACATTGTCATAACTTTGTCGCTGAGCATCAGATTGAAATTTTGTAAGACATTATAGAAAGAGGAAGAAAATTAATTTTTGTGTATTATTTTCCCGAAATAGTGACATGTGGGACTTCGTACAAATATTCTCTACTAAAAAATTATGTAATCAGGTCATCTTGGGAGACTAGGTAGAACTCTTTCTTGAAAAATATAATTTTGATTAGATTGGTGGCATAGGAAAGAGGATGCAAAGGGATCCTATAGGTCACAATTTCAAACCTATGATATCTGAAATTTTATAGATACAACAGATTCAAGATCGACCTGCTAAAAGAAAGAAAAAGAATGACTCGAATCAAGAAAATAGAAACACCTAGTAAGCAAATTTGGATGGATGATTTGAATAATGTGATCAAAGCTAAGATAAATAGTTTTATATGTACCATGGAAGCTAATATCTATGGTAGGGAAGAATATTTGAAGAAAGGCATGGAAGATTTGAAGAAAGGCATGGAAGTTTTGAAGGAAGGTGGGACAAAGCTACTACAAGAAAGGCTTCCTAATGACAAAAATGTAGTAGACAAAACTCATGATGAGAAAAAAATAAAAGTTAATCATGATTTTATAGAACCTAACATTGGATTGAATACCCATAATATTCTAAAGGTCGATATGAGGAAGTTTTATGGCAAGGATCCCATAACATGGATACTACAGATGGAGAAATATTTTGATCTACCTGATGTACAATTGTTACAAAAGGTATGTATTGCATCTTTATATTTAGAACCGAATCAATTTTTATGGTATAAATGGCTTTGTTATCATAAACCACTTGTCATCTGGTCAATTTTCATGGAGGAAACGATAACACATTATGAGGATACAAAGAGAAACACATTCTTTAGCCAATTGATAAATCTCAAACAAAAGAGTTCAATGGCAGAGCACATTGAGGACTTCCAAAAATTGAATATAAAGATAGATTATATTCCAGAGAAGCAGAGGATTGGTGTCTTCATAGGGACTTTAAAGGATAACATTCAATATGAGGTTTTTCTTTGGGAACCTGATTCATTAGAAAAGGCATTCAGGTTGGCAAGAAAAAATTAAAGCAAAATTTACATCAACAAGAAATCCTACCACTCACAATTATAAAGATGGAAGTGTTGTTTCTCTTAGCCTTCCACAACCTACAAGGTTGACACCATTTGAAACAATTGGAAGAAAAAGGAGAAAATAACCTTTGTTACAGTTGTGATAGAAAATACCCTAAAGGTCATAAGTGTGCTGAGAAGAAATTATTTTACATTGATTATGAAGAGGAGGAAGAAAAGGATCAACAAACATCAAAAGAAGAGAATATACACCAAGAACCAACCCTAGAGAAAGAAGAAATGAATCCGACCATATCGTGTAATGTATTGGCAAGAATTACCACTCCTCAAACTCTCAAGATAGAAGGACATATCAAGAAGAAAAATGAAAACCTCACTTTCACGTAGAATCGAATGAAACAACATGCATAGCAACATCATAGCGAAAGAAGTTTTGACATAGGAGACTAGGTGTTTTTACGAATGCAACCATACAAAAAAATGTCCCTCAAGCAAACTAAGAAGGATAATAAATTATCACCAAAGTGCTATGGTCCTTATAGAGTGCTGCAAAACATTGGTACTATGGCATACAAATTGAAGCTTCCTGCATCTTCCCGAGTGCCCCTAGTTTTCCATGTTTCATGTTTAAATAAGGTTATAAGTGACAAGGTCCAAGTTCAAACAATATTGTCGGAACTTTATGAGGAATGAAAAATGATATTTGAACTTGAAATAGTCATGGAAACAAGAACCTGATAGCTACGAAATTGATCAATTTCGGAGTATCTCATCAAGTGGAAGAACTTACCTACAGAAGATTCCACATGGGAGGACGAGAATTTTATAAAGAAGCAACCAGAACTACTCAAGCATTGTGTAAAACAATTTTTGAAGGAGAGGAGAATGTTAGGTCCCTATACAACTAGTGTAGCCCCTTATTGTTATTACTGCAACCCACTAATGGTATCGTTGTGCCCATGTAGTCCCCATGTTGTTATTATTATGCCCCATAGAAGCCCACTATTGTTATTTTTGTGCCCCTACAATAGTATTGTTATGTAGGCTCTGATTATATTGGGACCACTTAGAATCCTATATATAGAAAGGAGGTATTGTCTTTTGTATCATGCAAGAATTTTTCATTTGTGTAATGTAAAGAAGGTTGCCCCCTCGAAGAGGCTTCTTTTTAAGTCATTGATGTATCTTTTCTATATTTTTGTGAGCTAGTTTCATAACACCTTGCAACACACAAGGCTGTTGAAGTTTATCAAAGTAGAACTTCTAAATTTGGTTGACAAAAGGGCAAGATAGAAACAGGTGATGAGAAACCTCCTTTTCATTTTTACATAGAGAACATCAGTCGAGTCCCTATATATTCCTCTTCTTCATAGTATCCAGGGACATTGTTTTCCTAGATGCACCGCATGAATAACCTATTTTTGAGTGGGAATTTCAGCTTTCAAATGCATTTCCACCACCAACATGGTTCCTTTTGATGAACATCCAAATTCAAATACATGTACCCAAGTTTAGGTGTATAAGAACCATGTGAAGCATGCTTCCATACCAGTTAATATTCTCTTTCAGTAATCCTAATGTGAGATGATTTAAGACAACCAATATAAATTGACCAGGTATCTGAGTGCTCCTCCCTCAATCTCACTTGGGTTGCATTTTCCCAAGCCTAACCTTATATTGTCATGAGGACATGCTCAAGAATCTATTTTATGTGATAAAGTCCATGAGTATGGAGATGTTGAATGATATGACTTGGAAGTAGATGATTGTTACCACTTCTTAGCCACGGGTCTGATCCAATTGTTACATTTTTACCCTTATTTTCCAAGAAATCCGTTCTCCTATCACATTGAATAACTTGATAACATCTTTCCAAATGATTGAACAATTTTTCCTAGATTTAACTGTTTTTAAAATCTATTACACTAGTGAGTATGGGATAATATACTTATGAATGACCACCAAAGTCCAAAGGTTTACATAATTAACCACTCTCTAGCAAAAAATTTCCACCAAGGCCTTTGAGAAGAGGAATATATTCTTCAAACCCCATCCACCAAGCAACTTTGGAATAACTAGTCTTTCCCACCTTATCCAAGGAAGGAAATAATTCATCGATCTGCATGAAAAAAGGGGAGTTAGAGACATTTATGAGCATTGCAATGGATACTATGTCCAAGAAACTCAAAATTGTTTCTATAAATGACCATTAAAAACCTAGATGGATAAGGAGAAATCTTATATACATCCAACTGACAATGTCACAGGAGTTTGGCACATCAATTTTTAGGAAAGCCCCTTTCGATAAAAAAATTGAGATTTAAAACTATGAAGCCCCTTCTCATAAACTCCTATGCCCTCATGAATTTGTTTACAATCCAAAAATTCCAGTTGTTCATAGGATACTAAGCGAGAGAGGATAGATTTTATAGGTCTAAAGATGACTTTTGCTATTATCATGTAGATACAATTGCACAGGTAAATTGGCCTAAAGTCATCATATGAAAGAGGACAATCATTCTTTCAAATGAGTTCTATGAAGGTGGCATTAAAATGGGCATCCATGTGCCCTTCTGAGTGAGACTCCTTAATGAGCTCCTTAATGATTGATAAAAAATCCCTTCGAAGAGTCTCATTGAACCCCAAAAAAAAGCGACAATCCAACCATCTAGCCTTGGACTCTTATATTTTTGAAAATTGTATATATATAGCAATTAAAAAACAAAATCTTATGGTTGAAATATTTTAAAAAGTCTTACTTTTCTACATTTTAACATCTTCATAGGTATATATTTTTTTTCAAATTTGTATGAAATCTGATAAAGCTTTGTTGGAATTGCATCGTTAAGCTGTGTAGTCTACACAATCCAAGAGGCCAAATGATCCAGGTGGATGTTGGTGGCCACCCACCTATCCCATTTGGACCCCCACAACTATCCATTTGAGCATTTTCAGTTTCCTTAATTATAGCACAACTTACTATTTTTAGTAGTTTTTCGGGTCCTGAACTTCCGGAGCTGTTTTGAGGCCCTAAATGACGTTTCTTAGGAAATCTGGGGGCAACATGGGCAATGTTTCCCTCCCCAAAGTGGTAGGTCTCGGATATATCTTTCTAACAAGCTATCGTACGCATCAAACGGAGATCGCATGCCAAAGTTACAACCCCAGGAAGTTGATGTACCAATTTACCCAAACGGGGCCCATAGTTTGGCATTTCATCTGCTAGGGTTAGGTTTTGGAATGTTAAGGGTTTTCCATAATTTCTCAACAATAAATAGACCTTTGAGCCTCATTGTAACACAGTTCAGAGGCATGTAGCCACCACATCTCTTCTCAGATATAAGCTACCATCGACCTAGCTGGTTTATTTCCATTACTGTTTGTAAGCATATTTCAGTATTTTACATTAATGAAATGAAGTATTATTTCTACTGCATATCTGTGTTTATGGTAATCTATGTAATTTGTTGCGTTCCTATTTAAGTCCGGATCAGTGGTATCAGAGCGGTCTGCTTTTTCTCTATTTTTCTTTGCATGTCCCCAACGAGGTCGGGATATAAGGAGTTAGGGCTTGAACTGGTCAAACCTTTGCAAGAACAACCTCGTAAAACTCGATAGCCTCCCATGGCGGATGAAAAGAAAAACAAGGGAGCAGGAGATCCTATCAAAATCTTGCTCAAAGAAGCCCTCGAGTGGCAAAGGAATGTGATGATGGATAGCTTTGTGTATATCCTTCAACGATTACCCAGAAGCGACGCATCGACTTCCAGTAGCTACTCTGGAAACGCCATGCCCTTTAAGGAACAAGTTAATTTTGAAATCCCCATATTCGAGGGTCATATAGACACAGATGCGTAGATAAATGGTTAAATATGCTAATGAGTTATTTTTCTGTTCGTGAATTTTCAAGTTGGGAAAAGATTGTTTTCGATCTTCTCAAAGCAGCCCCCCACGTCAAGCACTGGTGGGAAGCCTACTGTGAGCAGAAGGATGAAAGTACAGGCTCACTATTTTCAGCCACACCCACTTGGGATTCATTCTGAAACGCCATCAAGGAGCAGTAATACCCTGTCAAAAGTTGTGAGGACAAATACATCAAATGGACCACACTGCGGCAAGGACGGTACCGAGATGTGCCAGAGTTCACAAACATTTTTCATATCCTTCGCACACAGTTGGACATCGAAGATTCTGAGCTGCATCTGGTACTCAAATACCGTGGTTTCCTACACAGATACATCTAGGAAGAGATGGAGTTCTTGAACATCTCCTCACTCGACATAGCATACCGATACGCTGTCAAAATTGAGCAAAATTTCAAACAAAAGAAGCGAGACTTTGTAAGCATATTTCAGTATTTTACACTAATGCAATGAAGTATTATTTCCACTGCATCTCTGTGTTTATGGTTATCTCTGTAATTTGTTGTGTTCTTGTTTAAGTCTGGATTAGTGGTATCAGAGCGGTCTGCTTTTTCTCTGTTTTTCTTTGCATGTCCCCAATGAGGTCGAGATATAAGGAGTTAGGGCTTGAACTGGTTGAACCTTTGCAAGAACAGCCTTGTAAAACTCGAAGGCCTCCCATGGCGGATGAAAAGAAAGATGAGGGAGCAGGAGATCCTATCAAAATCTTGCTTGAAGAAGCCCTCAAGTGGCAAAGGAACGCGATGATGGATAGCTTTGCGCAGATCCTTCAACGACTACCTAGAAGCGATACATCGGCTTCCAGTAGCTACTCTAGAAATGCCACACCCTTTAAAGTACAAGTTAATTTTGAAATCCCCATATTCGAGGGTCTGATAGACGTAGATGCCATAGATAAATTGTTAAATCTGCTAGAGGGTTATTTTTCTATTCATGAATTTTCAAGTCAGGAAAAGATTGTTTTCGCTCTTCTCAAAGAAACCCCCCACATCAAGGACTGGTGGGAAGCCTACTGTGAGCAGAAGGATGAAAGTACAGGCTCACTATTTTCAGCCACAACCACTTGGGATTCATTCCGAAATTCCATCAAGGAGCAGTACTACCCTGCCAAAAGCTATGAGGACAAATACATCAAATGGACCACACTGCGGCAGGGATAGGACCAAGATGTGCTAGAGTTCACAAACATTTTTCATACCCTTCACACACAATTGAGTATCAAAGATTCTGAGTTGCATCTTGTACTCAAATACCGCGATTTCCTACACAGATACATCTAGGAAGAGATGGAGTTCTTTAACATCTCCTCACTTGGCACAACAATACCGATATGCTGTCAAAATTGAGCAAAAGTTCAAACAAAAGAAGCGAGACTTTGGATCTGCAAATCTGAAGCCTAAAGTACAAAGCCAAGGCGGGGTGACCCAAGACAACCCATCGAAGCCACAAGAGAAGAACAATACCATGAAGCCGAAGAAGGACACAGGAAATTGGTGGAGTTCCACAAGAGTCCCAGTCTTAACACAAGTGAGTGTCGGACCAAGCAGTCGCTGGTGGCCGAGTTGAAGGCTTCTGAATCAGATGCATGTTCCAACCTTGAGCCAGAACCTGACAAGGGGAATGGCAAAGGGAAGCAGATCATTGTTGCGGATCCCAGCACCACTGTTGCCACTGCCAAGATCCAGAAAAATGAGCCCGAAAATCCAGAGGAAGGGGAGCGTCTTTTCCACTCACAGATGTGGGTGAAGGGTTCGTCGCTACAATTCATTATTGACAGTGGTAGCCAAAAGAAACTCATTTCAGTAGAGGTCGTGAAGCGGTTGTGCCTACCGACTACACCACACCCGAAGTTGTACAGTATTAGGTGGCTTCATGAAGGAAGAGATCTCAAAGTTCGCCAATAGTGTCGCCTTCCTTACAGCATCAAGCCCTTCACAAACAAGGTATTGTGTGATGTTACACCTCTAGATGTTTGTGATGTATTATTAGGCCAGCCATACTTGTGGAGGTGACATGTTGTGTATGATTCAAGGACTCACACTGTCATTATTTCTTTGGATAATTCATTATACATGATATCAGAGGTAGCCCCACCTACTGCGACCTCTTTGATCATTGCCAAGAACGGTAGCAAGGTCATATCATAGACTAGGAAATTTATTTTCTGTCTGGTTCGCTCCCAAAGCAAGGGGAAGATCGTTGCTACATCCATGACCCCCGCAAAGGGTTCCTCCAAGCAGCAACAGTAGCAAAGGGATACGATCATGACAGAACACAGGAACAACTTCTCCTCACCCACAAGGTTACCACAGAAGCTTCAGGTGGGCAACAAAGTTTGGTTGCATCTGTAGAGAGAATGCCTTACCAGAACCCACCAGAAACTCAAACCACTCTGACATGGTTCTTGCACCAGTACCAAGGCTAAGGGAAACAATGCTTTGAAGCACATCATTCCTCCATTACTTCGCTTGCACCAAGTGTTCAATGTGGACCATTGTTGACCATGCTTCCCACCATTTCTAGACACATCAGGGATTGCAAAACGACTCACTAGAGACCCAGCTCAACAGAAGCTTCCTCGTCTCATGGAGGAACTCAACGCAATGGGGACCCTTACTTCCTAAGGGGGGAGGAATGATCCAGGTGGATGTTGGTGGCCACCCACCTATCCCATTTGGACCACCACAACTGCCCCTTTCAACATTTTCAGTTTCCTTAATTGTAGCACAACTTACTATTTTTAGTAGTTTTTCGGGTCTTGAACTTCCAGAGCCGTTTTGAGGCCCTAAACGACATTTTTTGGGAAATCTAGGGGCAACATGGGACCATGGACGATGTTGCCCTTCCCAAAGTGGTATTTCTTGGATAGATCTTTCTAACAAGCTATCGTACGCATCAAACAGAGATCGTATGCCAAAGTTACAACCCCAGGAAGTTGATGTACCAATTTACCCAAACGGGGCCCACAGTTTGGTGTTTCATCTTCTAGGGTTAAGTTTTGGAATGTTAAGGATTTTCCATTGTTTCTCAACAACAAATAAACCTTCGAGCCTCATTGTAACACAATTCAGATGCATGTAGCCACCACATCTCTTCTCAGAGATAAGCTACCATCGCCCTACCTGGTTTATTTCCATTACTGTTTGTAAGCATATTTCAGTATTTTACATTAATGAAATGAAGTATTATTTATGCTGCATATCTCTGTTTATGGTTATCTCTATAACTTGTTGTGTTCCTGTTTAAGTCCAGATTAGTGGTATTAGAGCGGTCTGCTTTTTCTCTATTTTTCTTTGCATGTCCCCAACGAGGTCGGGATATAAGGAGTTAGGGCTTGAACTGGTCGAACCTTTGCAAGACCAACCTCGTAGAACTTGACGACCTCCCATGGAAGATGAAAAGAAAGACAAGGGAGCAGGAGATCCTATCAAAATCTTGCTCGAAGAAGCCCTCGAGTGGCAAAGGAATGCGATGATGGATAGCTTTGCGCAGATCCTTCAGCCGCTACCCAAAAGCGACGCATCGACTTCTAGTAGCTACTCTGGAAATGCCATGCCCCTTAAGGTATAAGTTAATTTTGAAATCCCCATATCCGAGGGTCAAATAGACGCAGATGCCGTAGATAAATGGTTAAATGTGCTAGAGGGTTATTTTTTTGTTCATGAATTTTCAAGTCAAGAAAATATTGTTTTCGCTCTTCTCAAAGCAGACCCCATGTGAAGGACTTGTGGGAAGCCTACTGTGAGCAGAAGGATGAAAGTACAGGCTCACTATTTTCAGCCACACCCTCTTGGGATTCATTCTGAAATGCCATCAAGGAGAAGTACTACCCTGTCAAAAGCTATGAGGACAAATACATCAAATGGACCACACTGCGGCAGGGATGGGACCAAGATGTGCCAAAGTTCACAAACATTTTTCATACCTTTCGCACACAATTGGGTATCAAAGATTCTGAGCTACATCTCGTACTCAAATACCGCAGTTGCCTACACTGATACATCCAGGAAGAGATGGAGTTCTTGAACATCTCCTCACTCGGCACAGCATACCGATACGCTGTCAAAATTGAGCAAAAGTTCAAATAGAAGAAGCGAGACTTTGGATCTGCAAATCCGAAGCCTAAAGGACAAAGCCAAGGCGGGGTGACCCAAGACAACCTGTCGAAGCCGCAAGAAAAGAACAACACCATGAAGCCGAAGGACACAGGAAAGTGGTGTGAGTTGCACAAGAGTCCCACTCATAACACAAGTGAGTGTCGCACCAAGCAGTCGCTGGTGGCGGAGTTGAAGGCTTCTGAATCAGATGCATGTTCCGACTCTGAGCTAGAACCCGACAAGGGGAATGGAAAAGGGAAGCAGATCATTGATGAGGATCCCAACGCCATTGTTGCCACCGCCAAGATCGAGAAAATCTAGAGGAAGGGGAGTGCCTTTTCCACTCACAGATGTGGGTGAAGGGTTCGCCGTTGCAATTCATTGTCGACAGTTGCAGCCAAAAGAACCTCATTTCAGCAGAGGTCGTGAAGCAGTTAGACCTACCAACTACACCACACCCGCAGTCGTACAGTATCGAGTGGCTTCATGAAGGAAGAGATCTCAAAGTTCGCCAACAGTGCCACCTTCCCTACATCATCGAGCTCTTCACAAACGAGGTATTGTGTGATGTTACACCTCTATATGTTTGTGATGTATTATTAGGCCAGCCATACTTGTGGAGGTGACATGATGTGTATGAGTCAAGGCCTCGAGATATCATTATTTCTTTGGATAATTCATTAAACAGGATACCGGAGGTAGCCCCACCTACTGCCACCTCTTTGATCACTGCGAAGAAAGGTAGCAAGATCATATCGTAGACTAGGAAATTTATCTTCTGTTTGGTTCGCTCCCAAAGCAAGGGGAAGATCATTGCTACATTCATGACCCTCGCAAAGGGTTCCTCCAAGCAGCAGCAATAGCAAAGAGATATGATCATGACAGAACATAGGAACAACTTCTCCTCACCCACAGGGGTACCACACAAGCTTTACGTGGGCAACAAAGTTTGGTTGCATCTGCAGAGAGAACGCCTTACCAGAACCCATCAGAAACTCAGACCACTTTGACATGGTCCTTACACCAGTACCAAGGCTATGGGCAATAATGCTTTGAAGCATAGTATTCCTCCATCACTTCGCTTTTACCGAGTGTTCAATATGGACCATCGTCGACCATGCTTCCCACCATTTCTGGACACATCAAAGATTGCAGAACATCTCACCAGAGACCCAGCTCAGCAGAAGCTTCCTCATCTCAGGGAGGAACTCAACGCAATGGGGACCATTGCTTCCTAAGGGGGGAGGAATGATCCAGGTGGATGTTGGTGGCCACCCACCTATCCCATTTGGACCCCCACAACTGTCCCTTTCAACATTTTCAGTTTCCTTAATTGTAGCACAACTTACTATTTTTAGTAGTTTTTCGGGTCCTGAACTTCCGGAGCCATTTTAAGGACCCAAACAACGTTTTTGGGAAATCTAGGGGAAACATGGGTCCACGAGCTAATGTTTCCCTTCCTAAAGTAGTATTTCTTGGACAGATCTTTCTAACGAGCTATTGTACGCATCAAACGAAGATCGTATGCCAAAGTTACAACCCCGGGAAGTTGATGTACCAATTTACCCAAACGAGGCCCACAGTTTGGCGTTTCATCTT
>APFE031685859.1:137110-205069 GCA_000404065.3 Pinus taeda
CCCTAGCTAGTTTATTTCCATTACTATTTGTAAGCATATTTCAGTATTTTACATTAATGAAATGAAGTATTATTTCCGTTGCATATCTGTGTTTATGGTTATCTCTATAATTTGTTGCATTCCAATTTATGTCCGGATCACCAAGGGAATTTTCAAGGTGTTGAATTCATTTATGCTTTCAATCTGCAATTTATTTTTGCAATTTTTACACTTAAGAAATACTTGCAAAAAAAATGATCCCTCTCGACACTTGTTAAATCCATAAATATATTATCTAATTTTAATATAAATATATACATATTTTAATGTAATATATAATGCATCAAATAACAATCACATTCTTGGCCTAATATAAAATTAAATAAATTTATATTAATAATAATATAATACATTATTATTTTTAGTATATAGTTTTTGACACGGCTATAATAGTTATGTATTTTATTTTCAGTGTAATTTTGAATAAATTTATTTTTATTTTACTCTAGTTCCTCCTGAGCTTTGGTGTGGTTAAGGCCTCCAACTGCACCCAGGATCCTTCTTCGCTACAGTTATAGACCAAAATCTTCAGTTGAGAGGGTGCGGTCCCAAGGTTTGAGCCACCTTTCTAGGTCAACCTCTAGACCACTTCTCAAAACTACTTGTAACCTCTCAAAATGATATTGACATCATGAAAATTCTATTTACACAAAACTTGAACAAATACTTGACTTAATCGGGCCTAACTATAACAGTCCTTTCGTCAAACATATGGTAAACATGTGAGTTACAGGTCATTAATTCATATGTTATTTTAAGAGTTTGTGGTACATTTGATAATCATCAAGAATGTCTAATGCCCACTCATATTGGGTGAAATAACAAATTTTATTCCATGCATTCATCAACCATTCATATACTTATCAGATCTTGAAGTAGTCATAACTAGAGCACATAACAAATCCATGCATGTAACCAACATATAACTGTATTATTAACCATGATAAAATAACCATCAAATCATCATAATAACATGTACAATTCCTCATAGATTACAATAGGAAAAACAACTCTTATTAAATTATGAAAAATCCAACCAAGTCAAGGACTTCCACATACCAACTAACCATAAATTGGGTTGAACCAAATATTTATTTCATCCAATCACCCTCGTTCCATATTCCAAGCTTGAATGTGGGATCTCAAGGCATACACAACGAGGGCTTACTTGAGATTAAACCACCTCGACCCTTAGGCTACCACGATCTTGCCAAAACTGGTCAAGAGATCACAAAGCCAAAACAGGCTTGGATTCCTAAGAAACTCCTCACCGTTACCTTGAGGAATTATCTTATCTCCACCCACCTCTCAAGGGCTTCTTAGAGATTAAACCGCCTCCACCCCCAACATTTGGGAATTTACTGAGACCACCTCACCTAGTTCCAAAAGCTTCCAGCAATCCTCAACCAAGAAATGAATACCATCACACGATGACTATCAAGGATATGAAGAGGTAAGGTTGATATCACTGTAAAACTAGGCAAAACCCATTCCAGTGACAAAAAAGGAACCAAATGAACAAATGCATGTACCATGCTTTCATACCTCATCTAGGAAATCGTACATGCAATTTGTTACTCGAGAAATCCTCACGTTGAAACTTCCTAATCCAACCTTCCTTGCTTCACTTTTTCTTTCCTTTCCTACCTTTTCCTTCCTTTCTCCAATCCTAGAGTGCTCCAAGAAAGCTCTAAGTCTACAAGAGTATGAGAGAATAAAGGAGAACTCAAAAGGTGAACTAACAAAAATCTAAAACTATAAGAATTGTGAACCGATCCTCATAAGCCTTTTTACCATTAGGGACTCTAAGTTATTCGTTTTCCTCTATTTTTCTTCAATATTCCTCTCATGCAAATCGATGACCCTTTATCTCCCTTTTCACCTATTTTCCTTCATTTTCATAAATAAATTCCAATTAATACCTTTGTTCCTTTGGAAACACCTTTCCAATTCCCTTAGCCATAAAGAGACTGAAAGTGACACCCACTAGGATGTTTTGCCCAAAATTCCTCTTCAAATATGTGTCCCATGACCTTGGTCTTATTTTTCCTTTATTATCCTTTATTATATGAACTTTTAACCGAGGGATGTTACAAAAAATATCTTACACTTTCATTTTCAACCCTAAGCAAGATGTATAACTATCATTTTTTCTAAAAATATTTCAATACAACACTCAAATAAAATATTCAAACATCTATACTAACAAATTTATTTCAAGATCATATATATATATATATATGTGTGTGTGTGTGTGTGTGTGTGTGTGTGTGTGTGTGTTTTTCATGAAAAAAAAACATGAATTTTATTCATGAAGGAAAAATTTACATTTTCTAGAAATATGTTTTAGCATGTATTTTGCATCTCAACATTATAAAAAGAGACATATACGAATATAGTGTCCAAAAAAATGCATTAAAAAAATGGAGTGGAACAATAGTTATTTTATTTTCAGCATTTCAATCCATCACAACTATGATATTCATAATTCAGTGTACAAAAAAAAAAGATCAAGACAAGTAGCTATTATATTTTCATCATATTTTACCATCTGAAATATTGAAAGTAGAAGATATAGTCTTCAATATAGAGCCTCAACTATGTCATTTTATATCTAACCACCAATAGGGAGCAACAAAAATAGTTTTCATTATTATATAAGTGAGGATATCTCCCATTTCTATTAAAAAATAAAAAGTAGTATATTGTTGTCAATGTAATGTGTTGTGCCTATAATATACTCAAAATGGTCATGATTAAAAGATTCTAATATCAACCACTACCCAAGCAACATTTGAATTCCCTCCTTAGATAGAGTGTCTTCCACCATATTTCATTGCATGTATACATGACAAACAATAATGGATTAAAAAGGGTCCAGTATGCAAACCAAGTGCTCAAGCAAAGAGAGAATCACAATATTATAACAGGTTCGAGGATTTGTAGCCCAATTTACTTGCAACATAGAATCCCCAAAGACCTCTAACACTTTGACTCCTTTTTCCCATGCAAATAATAGGATAAGGTTCAATTTCATAAGATTAATAAAGTTATTTTTTCTTGGATGAAGACCCATCTTCATTTTCTAGAAGTGGTTTGCAAAAATATATAGGATAACCCCCCCACCACATTGTTGATTGTTGTTTTCAGATACTCCATCAAAAGAAATCCTAGGGTTTTGAATTATCTACTATTTCAGGGGTTATAACTCTTATAGAGGGAATTCTCTTTTACTATGGGAAGTGGGCTATAATTTTGATTCCTTAAACAAAAATGACTTCAAGGGAAGATATTTTATCATGAAAAATAATATCATTTCTTACCAACCAAGCCCCCTAACATATCAACAAAGGGACGACGTTTATTCAACCATTCTAAGGAACCTATAACCAATTACACCAAACTTCCTATAACGTTTTCCCTTGTCACACACAAGTTGCTAAAGTTGATCAGAGAAAAACTTCTAGATTTGGTTGACAAAAAGGAAAAGATAAAGAAGTGGTGAGAAACATCGTTTGTATTTTTACATTGAGAACAACACTTAGGTCACTCAATCTTCCTCTTCATCATATTATCCCATGTAGAGACTTTGTTACGAAGTTGAACCACATGAAAAACCAAGATTTGATTTGGAATTTGACCCTTCCAAATTCCTTTCCACCACCAACATGGTTCCCTTTGATGAATATCATAATTTAGCTACAGATACCCAAGTTTAGTAGTATATGCACCATGAGAAGATGCTTCCATACTAGTTCATCTTCTTTTTCAATAATTATGATGTGATACTGTTTAAGAGAACCAATAAAAATTAACCGGGTATCTGAGTGCTCCTCCTGTAGCCCAACTTGGGTTGCAGTTTTCCAAGCCTAAATCGAGACTATGATGAGGAGAGGATCAAGAATCTGAATTAGGTGATATTGTCTATAAGTATGGAGATGTTGAATGAGACCATTTGGAATTAGATGATTTTTACCACATCCTAGCCATGGTTTTGATCTAGTCTTTACATTGTTCCCCTTCCTTATCCTCCAAGAGATCCCTTCTCCTATAAAATTGAAATCCTTTATAACATCTTTCCATTTTATACAACAATTTGTCCTAGATTTAAATGGTTTTCAAATCCATTCCACTATTAATTGTGGGAGAATATACTTGTGCATAACCATTTAATTCCAAAGATTTACATAATTAATCACTCTCTAACTAACCTTTTCCCCTAATGCCCTGAGAAGAGGAAGATTTTCTTCAAACCCCATCCATCAAGAAACTTTGGAATGACCAACCTTTCCTACCGTATCCGAGGAAGAGATATTTCTCCCCTATTCTTTCCCACAAGAATTTGAAGTATATCCTCCTAATTTTCTCTAAAACACCTTTTAGTATTTAGGATATGCACATCTAATAAATGGGGATGAATTCCATTACCTATTTAACTAGAATCAATCTACCTACCATAGAAAGCCACCTAACACTACAATGTTTTATTATTTTTTGAAACTTTGAGATAAACTCGCTTGAATTCTCTTTCTTGTAACTATTAGGTTTTGATATGAAACCCAAAATGTTTTAATCCATTATCTAGATCATTTATCTCAAAGGGAAATATAGTGGTATAGGTATGGATATCTTCTTTTGCTAAATTTTGAACTGTGATTGGGGATTTTCTTTATTTTTTCATGTCGAAGTGGCACTTTTGGATAATATCAAAATTTCATGGATTACTTTTGCATCACCATCAAGGCCATTTCAAAATATCATCACATCATCCACAAAGAGTAGATGTGTGATCCTAGATATAGGAGTGATAGAAATGTCTTGGAATTCACCCTCAATTTTAGCATGAAAGTTAGCATGACTAAAACCTTCTTCCACCAAAAGGAAAGAAGGGCTGACTGAGGGAAAACCTACCTATGCCCTCATTCTACATGAAAAAAGGTGGCAAGAAAGGCATTTATGAGCATTACAAAGGATACTATAGTTAGGCAACTCATAATCCAATTTATTAAAGACACCTCAAAACCCATATGTGTAAGGATATTTCTTATATACATTCAGCTGACCTTGTTACAAGACTTTGACACATTAATATATTGGACAACCCCTTTCGAATTTTTAGATTTCAAACTGTGAATCCCCTCTTGCGAAATCCTAGGCCTCATGGATCTATCTAACGTCCAAAAATCCAAAATTTTCACATGATACTGAGACAGAGAGGAAAATTTTGATATGTATAGAGATGACTTTTGCTACTATCCTGTAGATACAATTGCACAAAGAAATTAGAGTAAAGTCATCATAGAAAAGAGTAAAATCAGTCATTGGAATCAATGCTATGAAGGTTCAATTAAAAGGGGTGTTATCACTAACAAAATTTCGATGCTAAATGTCTGCAAATAAGCACATGAACCCTTTTAGCAGTTTCGCAGCGCAAAATGTTTAGGTGATTTCGTAGTGCATAATTCATAATTTGCACTGGCTGCGCTACGCAATTGGGGATTTGTCCGAAACTATTGCTCACCCATATCACTTTTGTCTCCTATGAGTTCTGTGGGAATATGATATATGCATAGAAAAGCCTGTTTCGGAAAATTGATGGTGAAGTTTGTAATTCATCTGAGTTATGGCTACAGGCTTGCTTGCCTTCTAGTGAGAGTTTAAAGCTTGTTAACCAGGATAAAAGTCCTCAATCAGTTCCACTGTCAATGATAGCTGAGGTTAATAGAAAGGTGGCTTTTGAAAAAGGTGCCAATTATAAGAAGGAAAGCACACAGGTGTATAATAAAAGAAAGGTTTCCAGTTTGAGAGTGAACGGTCTCATGCCAAGGATGACTGTCAGATAAAAGCCGATAGTCATTGCATTCAGATGGATAGGAAAATGCCCCTTGTAGAATATATTGGCTTTCGTTTAAATTTGTCTAACTCTTCAAGAAGTTGGACTGGTATGAATGGTTATGAAAGAGTTTACAGCTTCAGAGTTCTTTTCGTGCAGTTCATAAAATGGTCTTTAATGGTTGTGAAAAGTCTTATTCTTCTATCATTATAGATCATCATGATACCTGTTTCATCAGACTCTTGTTTCATCTTCTGGTGGTAGTCCCTTTACAGGTTCCTGTGGATGAAAGTCCCTTGTTTCGTCTCTATCAAGATTGTGCTTTTGGGCTTATATTTCTCAAGATATGGAAAAAATTAGTATTGCCGGGTCAAATGGATTCAAATTGTGCCAAGGGTGTGAAATTGTAATAGCAACACCTAGTCGTCTGCTTGACTGTCTTGAAAGAAGATATCCAATCTTGTTTTCGAGCCCTTGTGGTCAAGGCAATATATAAGGAACGTGTAACTGATTTTCTCTGAGGATTTTGGAACTGAAGGCCGAGGAGGGTACTTCGACAACTATGGGATCATAAGGGACATAATGCAGAATCACCTGCTTCAAATATTAGCTCTTTTTGCGATGGAAACACCTGTTAGTTTGGATGCGGAAGACATTAGAAATGAAAAGGTCAAAGTGCTACGTTCAATGAGGCCCTTGCAACTTGAAGACGTGGTAACTGGACAATACAAGAGCCATGTTAAGGGAGATATACCCTGGATATACTGATGATAATATAGTGCCAAAAAATAGCCTTACTCCAACATTTGTAGCAGCGGCCTTTTTCATTGATAATGCCAGATGGGATGGTGTACCTTTCCTTATGAAAGCTGGGAAAGCATTCCATAATAGAGGGGCAGAAATCAGGGTACAATTTAGACATGTTCCGGGGAATCTATACAAAAGAAACTTTGGAACCGATTTGGATCAAGCTACCAATGAGCTTGTTATCCGGGTACAACCTGATGAAGTTATCTACCTTAAAATTAACAATAAGATTCCAGGCCTGGGCATGAGACTAGATCGAAGTAATTTGAATCTCCACTATGCGGAAAGATATTCAAGTGAAATTCCTGATGCTTATGAGCGACTGCTTTTAGATGCAATTGAAGGGGAACGGCGCCTGTTCATTAGAAGTGACGAGCTTGATGCAGCATGGTCTCTATTTACGCCATTTCTAAAAGAATTAGAATCAAGGAAGGTTGCACCTGAGCTTTACCCATGTGGCAGTCGAGGCCCTGTGGGAGCTCATTACCTGGCAGCCAAATACAATGTTCGATGGGGTGATATCAGTGGAGAGCTGCGGCAACAATGATTATTATCTTGTGATCTGTACTTGAGGCATTTTTGTTGATACCTTGTATGGATCATGGTGAAAGCTTTGATTAGCATGTCTCGTAGAATGCTCTTACGATTACACCTCAGAGTAGAATGAGATTTTCTGAGTTTATTTTTATTGTATTCTCACTATTTACAGGACTTGTTTAAGATCTTGAATATAAGAAAGTGAGTGCAATATGTGGTTGTGTTAAACATCCTGGATCAAAGGCTTTCGATTTGAACAGCAGATCACTTCCAGATATAGAGCGTGGCTATAACAGTCGGTAAAAGTATGGATTTTGGTCCAACTTTTAAAATTGTTGTCATAAAATGAACACCTTTACCACGATCCAAAATATGTAAAGACAGCTTGAAATAGTTTTGCTTTTGAATATAAAGGAGGTGGACAACACATCAAAAACGAGGCCATCTGTCACATTTTAGAAAATTAAAGATCAAGGACATGATTCTATGGATTCGAAAGTTATAAAGTCTGATAAACAAGGGTAGTTTCCTATATTTCTGAACAGTGGAGAAGATAAAGCGTTCAAGGGCAGCGTGGAACATTAAACACCCAACTCAGGTAAATCTAAAGGGAACCAGGTGTCAAAGGATGAAGAAGTAGCCACTATGGCACGAAGATGGAATTAGAGTTATAACCAAATTAGAACTCTTTAGAACTTCTGTCAGTAGGTGTTGTATTAAATAGTTTGTTAAAAGAAGATAAGGGTCATTAGTGACAGTCATCGAGATCCCCTCATGCTGGAGGAGGAAGCTCCAAGTAGTTAGAGTTGTGTTGCTATATATAGCAGAATTATCTATGTAACAGGGGTTGGATGTTTATGCAAAAAACAGAGTTTATATTGGCTGGGGTAAAATACTTTTTACAGTAATAGAAAGACTACTTTTTCTTCTCAAGATTCATACTTTTTTCAAATGCTCAAGATGTATGTGGTTTTTATTTTATCCTTCATGTTTTACAGCTCTATAAGTATGCAATCACTCTGAATTCACCTAGTGCTCAGACTTCCTGTGTATACTTATGAGTTGGGGTTCTTTTAGAAATGTCCTTCATGTTTTACAGCTCTATAGGTATACAATCACTCTGAATTCACCTAGTGCTCAGACTTCCTGTGTATACTTATGAGTTGATGGTTCTTTGAGAGATGTTTTGAGTGTTTAAACATTACATGCCTTGACTTCCATGAATGAGTAGTTTTATGGTTTACTGAAATAGTGTTTGACTCCATGAGCCCAATGGAAGAAATCTTATGTTGTCTGTCCAACCAGCATGTTTATTCAGTTTTCATTTCAAGAGTTAGCCCTCTTTGTGTTAATGATAAATCAATAGTTTATTTTGAGAGAGCCCTCTCAGGTTAGGGAGGCTAATCCTTAGCCAAGAGTCTGGTCTGAAATAGTTACATAGAGTCTAACTGATTAGCAGCCATCGGTACTGATTTTGTGATAACATTTTGGTGCGTCTGTCGGGAGTCTGAAGATTACTCATTCCCGAAAAAGTTGAAGCTGAACTTCTGAAGGTAGCAGGAGCTCAGAAGGTTTTTTGAGGCTGCAAATGTACCTTGGCGACTCCATTGTTGAATAATTCAAAATTCATACATTCATGGTGATTCCACTGGAGTTATGAAGGACCCAAAAGCTACCATTCTTAGTTCAAGGTATGCATGCATAGATTTTTCAGGAATTCATGGTTTCCCAAATCATTTTCCCAAGGATGCATATTTTCTAATGAATGGTCCCAAATTTAATGGAGAAGATTTGAGTTTAACTCTGAGGCATATCTCAGATTTCTGTCATTTTTCTGAGCTTCTTAGAGTTAAACATGAGGATGTTTGCATTATGTTATTCTATGATTCACTTCAAGGGAAATGTAAACAATGGGTTGAAAGCTTTCCTATCAAATTCATTAAGTCATTTCAAGACTTATGGCTTATGTTTTTGGAGGAATGGATACATAGGTCAGAGGTAGTGGCAAACTCTCCTTCAGTTGAGGGTTTCAAACTATAGAATGATGATCATATTAATGAAGAAATAGGTGAAAATTTTTCTTTGTCCTTGTCCTCGTATCTAAAGTCCTTTGACTGTAAAGCAGAAGATAAAATGAAATTTTTGGATGAAGTTGCTAAGGACATTGAGAAAGACATTGAAGATTTAGAAGGTCAAATTCAATCATATAGTCTTCATGCTCATGATCATTCTTTTCAAAAGATTTCTATGGTAGCACATAGGGAGAGAGTGTTGTTTCCTTTCTCTTTCACGATTGAGGAACTGTACACTGTTGTTGAAGATCAGTTTGCACAGCCAGAAAGTTACAAGGAAAATCAAGCTGATCATGTATTCTGGGATCCTATAGCTGATTATATGGAAGAGTTTTACTCTCCAGTGCTTCAGTTTACTTATAAAGATCAGAGACAATTTCAGTGGCAGTGATCATCACACCATCATATTGGCTCTGAATTCCGATGCCGTCAAAGAAATCAGATATCAGATAAAACAGAGGATTGGCTACATTGGAAATTTCATATTGATTGAGCAGAAAGAAGTTGAAATTGTTAAGGTAGGTAGGTAGGTAAATACAAATAAGCTCAAGGTCAACTGAGCATTTTTCAGTAGATGTAGCTTTCTTTCTCCTACAGTCATACTTGTCAAGCAAATTTCTGTTTGTCACAAATGGATAAGGCATTGGATCTGCATGTTCTTAGTGTACCACAAGGGCACACTATCCCAAGTGGAGCCACTGTTATCACTGACAAAATTTCGATGCTAAATGTATGCAAATAAGCACATGAACCCTTTTAGCAGTTTCGCAGCGCAAAATGTTTAGGTGATTTTGTAGTGCATAATTCATAATTTGCACTGGTTGCGCTACGCAATTGGGGATTTGTCCGAAACCATTGCTCACCCATATCACTTTTGTCTCCTATGAGTTCTGTGGGAATATGATATATGCATAGAAAATCCTGTTTCGGCAAATTGATGGTGAAGTTTGTAATTCATATGAGTTATGGCTACAGGCTTGCTTGCCTTCTAGTGAGAGTTTAAAGCTTGTTAACCAGGATAAAAGTCCTCAATCAGTTCCACTGTCAATGACAGCTGAGGTTAATAGAAAGGTGGCTTTTGAAAAAGGTGCCAATTATAAGAAGGAAAGCACACAGGTGTATAATAAAAGAAAGGTTTCCAGTTTGAGAGTGAACGGTCTCATGCCAAGGATGACTGTCAGATAAAAGTCGATAGTCATTGCATTCAGATGGATAGGAAAATGCCCCTTGCAGAATATATTGGCTTTGGTTTGAATTTGTCTAACTCTTCAAGAAGCTGGACTGGTATGAATGGTTATGAAAGAGTTTACAGCTTCAGAGTTCTTTTCGTGCAGTTCATAAAATGGTCTTTAATGGTTCTGAAAAGTCTTATTCTTCTATCATTATAGATCATCATGATACTTGTTTCATCAGACTCTTGTTTCATCTTCTGGTGGTAGTCCTTTTACAGGTTCCTGTGGATGAAAGTCCCTTGTTTCGTCTCTATCAAGATTGTGCTTTTAGGCTTATATTTCTCAAGATATGGAAAAAATTAGTATTGCCGGGTCAAATGGATTCAAATTGCGCCAAGGGTGTGAAATTGTAATAGCAACACCTGGTCATCTACTTGACTGTCTTGAAAGAAGATATCCAATCTTGTTTTCGAGCCCTTGTGGTCAAGGCAATATATAAGGAACGTGCAACTGATTTTCTCTGAGGATTTTGGAACTGAAGGCCGAGGAGGGTACTTCGACAACTATGGGATCATAAGGGACATAATGCAGAATCACCTGCTTCAAATATTAGCTCTTTTTGCGATGGAAACACCTGTCAGTTTGGATGCGGAAGACATTAGAAATGAAAAGGTCAAAGTGCTACGTTCAATGAGGCCCTTGCAACTTGAAGACGTGGTAACTGGACAATACAAGAGCCATGTTAAGGGAGATATAAGATACCATGGATATACTGATGATAATATAGTGCCAAAAAATAGCCTTACTCCAACATTTGTAGCAGCGGCCTTTTTCATTGATAATGCCAGATGGGATGGTGTACCTTTCCTTATGAAAGCTGGGAAAGCATTGCATAATAGAGGGGCAGAAATCAGGGTACAATTTAGACATGTTCCGGGGAATCTATACAAAAGAAACTTTGGAACCGATTTGGATCAAGCTACCAATGAGCTTGTTATCCGGGTACAACCTGATGAAGCTATCTACCTTAAAATTAACAATAAGATTCCAGGCCTGGGCATGAGACTAGATCGAAGTAATTTGAATCTCCACTATGCGGAAAGATATTCAAGTGAAATTCCTGATGCTTATGAGCGACTGCTTTTAGATGCAATTGAAGGGGAATGACGCCTGTTCATTAGAAGTGACGAGCTTGATGCAGCATGGTCTCTATTTACGCCATTTCTAAAAGAATTAGAATCAAGGAAGGTTGCACCTGAGCTTTACCCATATGGCAGTCGAGGCCCTGTGGGAGCTCATTACCTGGCAGCCAAATACAATGTTCGATGGGGCGATATCAGTGGAGAGCTGCGGCAGCAATGTTTATTATCCTGTGATATGTACTTGAGGCATTTTTGTTGATACCTTGTATGGATCATGGTGAAAGCTTTGATTAGCATGTCTCGTAGAATGCTCTTACGATTACACCTCGGAGTAGAATGAGATTTTCTGAGTTTATTTTTATTGTATTCTCACTATTTACAGGACTTGTTTAAGATCTTGAATATAATAAAGTGAGTGCAATATGTGGTTGTGTTAAACATCCTGGATCAAAGGCTTTCGATTTGAACAGCAGATCACTTCCAGATATAGAGCGTGGCTATAACAGTCGGTAAAAGTATGGATTTTGGTCCAACTTTTAAAATTGTTGTCTTAAAATGAACACCTTTACCACGATCCAAAATATGTAAAAACAACTTGAAAGAGTTTTGCTTTTGAATATAAAGGAGGTGGACAACACATCAAAAACGAGGCCATCTGTCACATTTTAGAAAATTAAAGATCAAGGACATGCTTCTATGGATTCGAAAGTTATAAAGTCCGATAAACAAGGGTAGTTTCCTATATTTCTGAACAGTGGAGAAGATAAAGCGTTCAAGGGCAGCGTGGAACATTAAACACCCAGCTCAGGTAAATCTAAAGGGAACCAGGTGTCAAAGGATGAAGAAGTAGCCACTATGGCACGAAGATGGAATTAGAGTTATAACCAAATTAGAACTCTTTAGAACTTCTGTCAATAGTTGTTGTATTAAATAGTTTGTTAAAAGCAGATAAGGGTCATTAGTGACAGTCATCGAGCTCCCCTCATGCTGGAGGAGGAAGCTCCAAGTAGTTAGAGTTGTGTTGCTATATATAGCAGAATTATCTATGTAACAGGGGTTGGATGTTTATGCAAAAAACAGAGTTTATATTGGCTGGTGTAAAAGACTTTTTACAGTAATAGAAAGACTACTTTTTCTTCTCAAGATTCATACTTTGTTCAAATGCTCAAGATGTATGTGGTTTTGTTTTATCCTTCATGTTTTACAGATCTATAGGTATGCAATCACTCTAAATTCACCTAGTGCTCAGACTTCCTGTGTATACTTATGAGTTGAGGTTCTTTGAGAAATGTCCTTCATGTTTTATAGCTCTATAGGTATACAATCACTCTGAATTCACCTAGTGCTCAGACTTCCTGTGTATACTTATGAGTTGATGGTTCTTCGAGAGATGTTTTGAGTGTTTAAACATTTCATGCCTTGACTTCCATGAATGAGTAGTTTTATGGTTTACTGAAATAGTGTTTGACTGCATGAGCCCAATGGAAGAAATCTTATGTTGTCTGTCCAACCAGCATGTTTATTAAGTTTTCATTTCAAGAGTTAGCCCTCTTTGTGTTAATGATAAATCAATAGTTTATTTTGAGAGAGCCCTCTCAGGTTAGGGAGGCTAATCCTTAGCCAAGAGTCTGGTCTGAAATAGTTACATAGAGTCTAACTAATTAGCAGCCATTAGTACTAATTTTGTGATAACAAGGGGCATGCATGTGCCATTTTGAGTTAGTCTCCTTAATGACTGATAAAATATTCTTTCTAAATGTCTCAAAGAAACCCATAAAAAACTCCATAGTCCAACCATTTGTACCTGGACCCTTTTCTTTTTTTAAGTCTTTTTTAATGTTATATATATATATATATATATATATATATATATATATATATATATATATATATATATATATAGTTGACCGTGATAAAATATTTCAATGCCCCCAAAAAAAATGAAATAATTGAAAGTTAAAAAATTTCCACCTTGTAAGAATAATAAGAGAGATGTATAATTCATTTAATTTTAATCTAAAATTAATATGTGGGATCTATTCAGAGACACATAATAAAATTGGAATGCTACAGAGAAGATTATAAAATTGAGAAATGTTCTAAATTTAAAAAATGTCCAAGGGTTAGCTCAATTGCTTTTGTTGTTAAAGCACATTTCCAATGGGAGGTCACGGGATCAGTTCTCCTTGGGTTAAGATCCACTAATGAGATGGAAGGAAATGATCCCTTATAGTGGATCTACCTAGATAATTTCCATGAATGTTACATTGTGGCCGCCAGGCCTGGAAATTGACCTCCTACACGAGGTATTTTAATTTTCAGCACGTATTTTACGGTTGGTAAAAATTTGTGCATGTCAAATCTCAGGTCTAAAATATATTGGGGTCCATAATTTTGACGTTCAATTAAAAATCTAAACCGTAAAAATCTATTGCATCCAAATTTACAAATCCCCAAAATTGTTTATTATAACTAAGATTGAGTTTACAAAAATCTAATCATAATGTACATATTACACATAAGTGATCCACATCGGTGATCCAATTGAATTATGGAAGCTCTATGGTAGGGCTATGGCTAGCGTGCTATATTCTTTCAAGATCTGGTTGTTGAGAATTAATGGGACATTATGGGAGTAACCGTCGGCCATATGAATATTGATGACATAATTTAATGACTTATTTACTAGCATTAGAATTTACTCTCTTGCAAAATAACTCTCAAATTTATCACTTTCACCTTTGACATCTAACCATATGTGGTTTGATGAATTAGGTGTTTTATGGTCTTACATTTTCCTCTGCCATTGCTCTTTATTGCTAATTGGGAAAAGCAATAAGATCTGTACTATCTTTTAATTTACCCTATTGTATTGTTGAATTTGTTAGTGTCTGAATATGTCATGCTTTCTCATTCAAAAAGGCTAGACTCGTTACATTTTCCCATTGCTCTTTTTGTTGGAAATAATACTGAGAGGGGGGTTGAATTAGTATTATCATATCAATAACTTAATTTTCAAAAATTGATTTGTAAACGTTACTTCAGCTCAGCGAGCTAGTGTGTATATGAAATTGTACTTAATGCAACCAGCATATATGCAAAGATCTTTTGATCTACCCAAATTATCATGCATTTAACTTTAAACAATATATCAGGAATTCATTAGATAGTGTAGTAAAAATAAATTAAAGCATCACACATAAGCAACACATATGAACATCAAGATATAAGGTGGAAACTCAATGTGGGTGAAAACCACTTGCTGCAATCGTCTTTGTCTTCTTTTAATAAGGAAATTATGTTTACAATTTTTGTACTAGTGTAGTCTTATACCAATACACAGGCTTCTACCTCCAGAAAGCTACAACCTTCTCTCGTTCTCCAGTTTGTACAGGAAGGTAGCTACAACCCCCTAGCTCTTGCACTAGCTGATATGTTTACTAGTACGTAGGTGTTGGCCTACATAAGGCTACAACCTTCTATTTTCTTCGAGGGACCATGTTTCATAAATTTTCAAACTGGATCCATCAACAACATCATTCAACCATCAAGTATATTTGCATCAACCAATCTCTTGCGTGCATGCGTGCTTTCCTCAAGACGAACCTATGTACAGATCTGCAAATGATGTATACGTTGTTTTGATATGCAGAAAAAGTGTGTATACATGCCTTTTCTAAAGTGAACCTGCGTATAGATCTATAAATGATGATTTAAATATTACAATAATTCCAGACTTCAGTCATACCTAGATCATCACATTTACATACTACAACATGAGCCAGTTATTTAGATAAATGATCAAACCACATAAAGATAATTCATTTCAAGCCTTAAGATCCTAATACATCATTAAATCTTATCCTTCATCAAGCGCTAAGGTTCATCCTTGGTTCAGATCCAACAATGCACCATAACCCAATAACCTGCATACTAGATCTCACTATCCATCAGATATTCAAAGCTTGAGTGCCTTGTCCTAATGATCTTCTCCTCCTTTATAGTTTTAGGTCTTTATCAATACCATGGACCAAAACCACTTAGGACCAATACCTTGGATCAAATACCTAGGGTCAATGCCTTAGATTAAATACTATGGACCAATACCATGGATCAAAATACAATGGACCAAATACTTCGGACCAAAACTTAGTTTTCCAAGGTATACGCGCTTTCCTTTCTATGAAAGTGTGTCTGTACATTATACGCCATGGAAAATTTTAGGGGTGAATGTTCACCCTTAGGCGAAATTAAGGGGTTTTAAATTTTTAGTGGGCGAATATTTTGTATCATAGTACATTTTTACAAATAGCCTCAAATAGCCCACCTTATTTTAAGAGAGAGGGTAAAAAAGGTAAATTTAGCCCTTGAAATTAGGAGTTACAACCTTCCATTCGCCGTAATTTTCAAGAATAGGTTTTATGTAAGTGAATCCTATAGGCCAAATACCATATTTATATAAGAGGTATGGTAAATTAATAAAAATATAAATAAATGAGAGGTATGGTAAATAAATAAAACATTTTTTACATTTACTCCATAAGTCACCTTATATACATGCAAGGGTGTAAACAAATAAAAATATAAATAAAGTGGAGGTATGGTAAATAAATAAAATATAAATAAGCTAGATGTATGGTAAATAAATAAAACCTCTTTTTATATTGTAGTCCATAACCCTCTTTTTATTATGAACGCTCAAAAATGAGGTTTTATTTAAGTGAATCCTATGGGCCAAATACCATATTTGTAAAAGAGGTATGGTAAATTAATAAAAATATAAATAAATTAGAGGTATGGTAAACAAATAAAACATTTTTTTATATTTACTCCATAAGTCACCTTATATTTACGAACACTCAAAAAATGCGTTGTATTTAGGTGAAACCTATGGGCAAAATACTATGCGCCCAATACCATGGGCTAGATTATTATTAATACCAGGCAAACAAACATTATTAACCATAATATTAGTATCAATAAAAATAAAAATGGCACATGGTATTGACCCATGGTATTCTCACAAAATGTAGCATGTTTAAATGGGGGAATTAAATGAGCATAGATCCATTTTTACTCTGGATCTACTAAGCACCGAGAGGGATCAAATATCGTGATATGCAAACTAGCATAGAGTGAAAAAATATTTGATCCCTCTCTAGGCTTGGTGGATCAAGAGTAAAAATGGATGTTGTAATTTAATGTATGTTAAACATTTTAACTTGGTTAAAATAAAATAAAATAAAAATCAATTATTAATTTTATTAATTTTTATAAATTACTAATAGTAATTTTTAAGCTCCTGGTTTATGATAACGCGTGGTATTGACCCATGGTAATACCATGATATTCATGTGAGCATAGACTATTTAAAGGGGAAATTCTATCATCTTAGATCCATCTTAATTCTAGGCCCGCTAAGTGCTCAAAGGGATAAATAGATTTCATCCCCCTAAGAGTGGTAGATGTGGAGTTAAGATGGATATAGGTTGGTTTTTATGATAATGAAGATATTAAATAGTCTTATGAAATTATATTGTAAAAACATATTAAGGTGAATGGTTAAAGCTACCTTTAGTCACCTCACAAAATTTAGTAAAAAATACCAATATCTCCAATAATATTGGTTTTTAACTTTTTCTGATTTAACAAAAAAAATTCAAAACAATGAAACCTTATCACTCTTTCCACATCACCCTCACAGAAGATTTCTCACCATTTTTCAAACATTCTCAATATGATATCTTCATGAAAAAGTTTAGGTACTGATGTTGGATTAGTTGTTTGAAAAATAAGTTGGTTTGTACAAACTTTCATCTTCTGTGCTATTCTTAGTTTGTCCTAATGATTTGTAGGGGTTGGAGCCACTCCACCATATTTTTGTAAAAGGTGGAGATTGTTCACAAAAAAGGAAATTAATCTACATGTTACAACACTATTAAAAATGCGAGACCTATGAGGGTAGTGAATTATGCTAATAAGCAATTTAGATTCGGAGAGACGTAATTAAATTTTATTATTTAATTGAAGATTTCCAATTAAAATAACAATAAATCTAAATTCATACATTCATATATTGATTGGAAGGATTCTTACAATGGTCACTTCTTTCAATTAGATCCCTTTCAAGCCTTTGGGATACCTAATACTTTCTTATATCATATAGTTGGGGCTTGCTACTTGTTGGCCTGTTGGGGTAAACAAAATTGATGTGGTTTTTTTTTTTTTTTAATCTCGTAGTTGGAGTCTATCGAATAAGAAAAGAAATTTGATAACTTGAAAAAAGTGGTAGCTTGACAAAAGTTGTAGAGAAAAGATTAATCTCTCCTACCTTGACAAAACTCGTTGTCAATATCAACACCTACAAGAACTTTGTTGTGAAATATTATCAAAACTAATAGAAGGATATGAAAGAGTGTATTGTAAGAACCTTGACAAACACAGCCACTGAAACTTGGAACATTGTTTGTAGGAAGAGAAAATTATGTTTCTTTTTTCCAAACATGTATGTTAGTATATTACAGTTTAATGAACATGTTTTCTTATTAGCAGATATGGTTTCATATTTTAACAAAACATTCACCAAGACTTCACAATGTTTTATTATTCAGTAAAAGATTTTCCAAGATCTTATAAGATTTTATAATTCAGTGAAGATTCTCCATCATTGTACAAGATAATATAATCTGGTGAGAGATTTTCCAAAAAAATTATATATACATATTATATTATTGCTAAAATCGCTTCACATTTTTCCTATGTATCATGGGGATTAGCCCATTTATTATACATATAAATTAGGGTGGTTCTTAAAATTTTCCCTGTTATACGCTCCTTTTGTTCTATTAACCTACGTGTATATGTGGCTTGGTCAATGGTGAAATTGCATATACCTCTCTTTCTTTATTCTGTGAAGACTGATATGCTCCTCCTGAACCTATGTCAGATGTTCGCTATTAGATCTGATTATTTCATAACTCAGAAGAGTTATCAAGACATCATCATTAATTAGATATATATCAAGTTATCAACAACTTATGAGAGCCAACATATTTCCACATGTCATCAACAGACTGTAACCATCATCAAGCAGAGCAAATAATTCACTGAACCATATCATACCCCTTTCTCTTGAGTATGGCCCACTGCTTTTCCTCAAACCAGCATATACGCAATTGTACCCATAGAAACCAATGTATATACGTGACTATGCATCATGAAACTCGCGTATAACAACCTTTCTTTGAAGAAGATAGGATTTAACAATAGGGAGATGTAGCAATTACTTCTAGCATTTTTCTGAGATATTCAAATTTGTCTCTGGGCAGTGGTTTAGTGAATATATCAGCAACCTGTTCTTTGGAGAGAACATATTCCAATTTAACTTTTTGTTAAAGAACTTGTTCATGTAGAAAATGATATTTGATGGATATGTGCTTGGTCTTGCAGTGCATGATTGGATTCTTTGAAATACTGATGGCACTTGTATTATCACATAGAATGGAGATGGGTGGAGTACATGTGACTCGAATGTCTTGCAAGGTTTGCATCATCCAAAGTAGTTGTGTGCAACAAGATGCAGCAACCACGTATTCTGCTTCAGCTGTAGATAATGCAATTGAACTTTGTTTCTTGCTGAACGAAGACACTAACCTGGAACCCATATAGAATGCACCACCACTAGTTCTTTTTCTGTCATCAACACTTCTTTCACAATCTGCATCTGTATATGCATGAAGTGTAATATCTATATCTCTAGGATACCATAAACCAAAGTTTTGTGTTCCTTGAAGATATTTGAAAATCCTTTTGACTACCTAAAGGTGTGATTCCTTTGGATTTTCTTGGAATCTTCCAACTATTCCTACTGCATGCATGATATCAGGTCAAGTACCTATTAGATAAAGTAGATTTCCAATCATGGATCTGTAATTTGGTTAATGTACCACTTCTGATTCATCATTTGAGCTGAGACTACATCCTGTTACCATTGGAGTACATACTGGTTTAGAATCTTCCATGCCATACTTTTTTAGGATCTGTTTGAGATATTTGGTTTGTGAAAGAAAAAAAAAACATCTTTATTTTGCTGAACTTGTAGGCCAAAAAAGTAGGTAAGCTCACCAAGTAAGGAAATTTCAAATTCTTGCTGCATTACTGAAGCAAAATTCTGACTCATGGATTCTTCATTGCTGCCAAAAATGATATCATCAACATACACAACAATGATTATCAATTTATCAGTGTCCATCTTTATATATAGATTGTTATCTGTTGATCCCTTTGAAAAACCCTGTTGGTGGAGATATTTTTCAAGACGGTAATACCATGCCCTTAAAGCCTGTTTTAGACCATAGAGAGATTTTCTAAGTTTGCATACAAGATTTGCATCATTTCCAAGAATGAATCCTTCTGGTTGTTCAATGTAGACTTATTCTTCTAAGTCTCCATTAAGAAGACGGATTTTACATCCATTTGGTATACTTTGAATTTCTGAAAACTAGAAAGAGCAAGAAACATTATAATGGCTTCAAGTCTAGCAACAGGTGCAAATTTTTTCAAAATCTATACCTTCTTGTTGAGCATATCCTTTACAAACAAGTTTGTCCTTATTTCTAATAACTTTTCCATTTTTGTTCAGCTTGTTTTTGAATATCCATTTAGTTCCTATGATATTCTTACCATAAGGTCTAGGAACTAATTCCCAAGTATTATTCTTTTCAATTTTCTCAAGTTCTTCATTCATGGCCTTGACCCAACATTCATCTCTACACGCTTCATTTACATTTTGAGTTTCAGTGGAAGATAGTAATGCTAGATAGCTTGAAGCTTTAGCAATGGTTCTTCTAGTCTGCACACCTGCCCCTTTTTCTCCTAATATTTGAGCTTCTGGATGATTTTTCTGAACATACCTAGATGGAGTCTTTTCTTTTATCGTTATCCCTTCTTCTGGTGCTTCATTGTTTTGTTCTTCAGAATCGGTGTGATTTGATGTGGGAAAATGATCCTCATCTTCTTCATTCTCATAATCTTTGGTTTTTATTTGTTTTGGATTTTTGCATACTTCATCAACCACAACATCAATACTTTCAATAATTTTCCCAAGTCTTTTATTGTAACATTTATATCCTTTACTTTGGGAAGAGTAACCAAGAAGAATACCTTCATCTGCCTTGGGTTCAAACTTACCAAGTTTTTCATCAGTCATTTTGATGTAACATTTTCTTCCAAAAACTTTGAAGTATTTTACAGTAGGAGTCTTACCATACCAAATTTCATGTCGAGTTTGAGTGTTGTTTACCCGAACATTTGCTTGGTTGAGAATAGTGACGATGGCGAATGCAGCTTCACCCTAGAAGGTTACAGGAGTTCCAGATTAATCTAGCATAGCACGAGCCATTTGTTGAATAGTTATGTTCATCCTTTCTACCACTCAATTTTGTTGAGGAGTCCTTGCAGTGGATAGCTACCTTTTTATTCCATGTTGTTCACAAAAATCAAAGAGTTCATCCGAGGTAAATTCCACTCCTCGATCAGATCTGAGGCATTTGATTTTGCAATCTAATTTATTTTCAATCAAGGCTTTGAAGGCTTTGAACTTTTCAAATGCTTCATCTTTATGCTTTAGAAGACCTATCCAACACATTCTGGAAAAATCGTCTATGAACAATATAAAGTATTCTTCTCCACGAAGTGACATTTTTCTTGATGGACCACATAAATCAGTGTGAACAAGTTGAAGAGGCTTATTAGCTGACCCTTCCTTGTCGATGAATTGAGATCTGGTTTTCTTATTGAATTGACATGATTTGCATATAGTATTTTCAAGAATGTGATATCTGGAATATCACGAACAACCTAAAATCTGCATGCTTTTCTTATTTGAGAAAATATTAGATGTTCCAATCTTATGTGCCATAGCAAGTTTTCATCATTTTTGCTTAGATAACACTATTGTTTTCCTCCCTTGAGTATGTATAGGTTTTTTGGAGTTCTTGTCCCTTTAATCATAGTTTTTCCTGTATTAAGCTCACGAACAACACATCTATTTGATCGAAACACTACTTCATTTCCTTGATCACACATTTGACTCACACTCAACATAGTATGCTTTAAGCCATCAACATACATAACATTCCCAACTTTAACTTTTTCTTTCATGAAAATAGATCCTTTACCTTTTATGATAGTAGGAGTGTCATTTCCAAATGAGACACTCTTTTCCTTTTCTAAGGCATTATATGGGTGTAGTTTTACTTTGTCACCTGTCATGTGTTTTGAGCATCCACTATTGATGTATCATTGATTTTCTTGTCCTTCTTCATAGAAGGCTATACCACATATTTCTGTTTGTGGTTATGTCTTTCTCCATATTTTGGGATTTAATGGAGTTTTCTCCTTTTGAGATATCTGCCAAAATTTTCTCCTGCATTCAGATTCTTCATGACCAAAGTTGTTATAGATTGAGCATTCTATTTCATTTTCAAGCAGAGAAAAATTATTATACGAAATTTTCTTGATCCCTGTCATATTCCTTTAATTTCATGATTCTTTAGTCATGATGGTTTTGCAAGCAACACATTGAGTAGCTTTGTGTCCAAAATTATGACATGAGAAACATTGACCATCAAAGAAGGTCCTGCGATTATTGAATCCACTGACCTGGTGATTGTAGTTTCTATTGATATTCATCTTTAAAGCAAATTGAATACGATTTACCTGAGGTTGGTTGTGGCTTCTGTTCATCCTTGAAGTAAATTGCCTATTTTACCTGGTGGTCTACTTTATGCCTTTGCTGATGATTGTCAAACTATTCACTACTCTTTGTTGCATCAAGATAGCTTTTAGTGGAGGTTGACGACTTCTGTGCTTTAGATGCTTCTTCAGTATATCCAAGACCTTTTTTTATCAGAGAAGAGAATTTCACTTTGATAATTTCATTTAAGGTTTTTGATCCTTTAGCAAATCTAATATTGAGAGATTTTGTTTTCTCAAGATCCTTTCTTAGACCCACAATTTCACATTCTAGTTTTTCATTGTGTTTCTCTCTTTCAGAAAGTTGGTATGTCAAGGTATCTATAATAATATCCTTTTCTTCTAAACAGATTTTGAGTTTAGATATTTCTTCATAAAGGCCATCTTCATATAAATCATCTAAACGGTCATCATCTTCATAAGCCATCAGAAATCTATAGTCATTACTGTTTTCATCTTCATCACTATTTGATAAACCATTGCTATCTTCATGAGTATAGTAGCTCCTATTACTTACACTTTGTTTTCTATTCCATTTTACAGATTCCTTCCCTTTATCATATTTATCTTTATGAGGACATTTGGCAGCATAATAACCAACTCTACCATAGGCAAAACATTTGAAAGGTAGTTTACCTCTGAATCTTCGGGAACCCCGTTGAAGTTTCTTGACAAAGTTTTCTTCTTCTTCTCCTTTTGAAAAATGTCCTGATTCATTGAGTTCTTCTTTTCCTTTTGCTGAATCTTTGAATGTGGCTTCTCTCATATCTGATGGACCTCCTTTTCTCATCTCAAAGGCAGTTAAAATTCCATGCAGCTGTGTCATAGTAATAGTCTGTAGATCCTACTTTTCTTCAATGATAGATACTTTTGATTCAAACTTAGCAGACAAGGATTTTAAAACTTTTTCAACTAAAGTAAATTCCTTGATCTCTTCACCCAGATTCTTCATGCAATTAAAAATATCATCTATACGTAAGAATTAACTAGCTATACTTTCATCATTGTGCATATTGAGAGTTTCATATTGAATTCTAAGAGTTTGTAGTTTAGCACATTTTACCTGAGAGTCTCCTTCGTAGCTTAGAACAATTTTGTCCCATATTTCTTTGGTAGATTTAAGTTGCATAACTTTGACAAACTTTGATTGTGACAGACTTCCCAATAATGTATTGACAGTCTTGGCATTGGTTTCATATTGCTTTTTACCTGCCGTATTTGTATGAATTGTTGATGGAAATATATATCCTCATTCCACGATTTTCCAAACATATGTTCCAAGTGATTGAAGATGAGATGTGGTTTTTACGTTCCAATAAACAAATTTGCTCCTGTCAAAGATTGGCGATTTGATGGATCCCCCGCTTTCTTGATAATTCATGATGATGGATCTTCCTTCAAGCGATCAAGATTCTTTTGAATGACCTGCTCTGATACCAATTGTTGAAAATAATACTGAGAGGGGGGGTGAATCAGTATTATCATATCAATAACTTAATTTTCAAAAACTGATTTGTATACACTACTTTAACTCAATGAATTAGCATGTATATGAGACTGTACTTAATGCAACCAGCATATATGCAGAGATATTTTGATTTACCCAAATTACCATGTATTTAACTTTAAATAGTATATCAGGAATTCATTAGATAGTGAAGTAAAAACAGATTAAAGCATTACACATAAGCAACACACATGAACACCAAGATATAAGGTGGAAACCCAATGTGAGTGAAAACCACTTGCTGTAATCGTCTCTATCTTCTTTTAATAAGAAAATACTATTTACAATTTTTGTACTAGTGCAGTCTTATACAAGTACGCGGGCTTCTACCTGCAAAGGGCTACAACCTTCTCTCGTTCTCCAGTTTCTACTGAAAGGGAGCTACAACCCCCTAGCTCTTGCATTAGCTGATATGTTTACTAGTACGTAGGTGCCGGCCTACAGAAGGCTACAACCTTCTTTTTTCTTCCAGGGACTATGTTTCATAAATTTTCAGACTGGATCTATCAACAACATCATTCAACCATCAAGTATATTTGCATCAACCAATCTCCTGTGTGCATACATGCTTTCCTCAAGGTAAACCTGCATACAGATCTGTAAATGATGTATATGTTGTTTTGATATGCAAAACGAGCATGTATACGCGCCTTTTCTAAAATGAACCTGCATATCTGTAAATGATTATTTAAATATTACAACAATTATAGAATTTGGTCATACCCAAATCATTACATTTACAGACTACAACATGCGCCAGTTATTCAGATAAATGATCAAACCACATAAAGATAATTGACTTCAATCCTTAAGATCCCAATACATCATTAGATCTTATCCTTCATCAAGCATTAAGGTTCATCCTTGGTTCAGATCTAGTAATGCACCATAACCCAATAACCTACATAATAGATCTCACTATTCATCAGATATTCAATGCTTGAGTGCTTTGGCCTAATGATCTTCTCTTCCTTTTATAATTTTAGGCTTTTCTCAATACCATGGAACAAAACCACTTAGGACCAATACCTTGGATCAAATACTTAAGGTCAGTACCTCGGATCAAATACCATGGACCAAAGCTTAGTTTTCCAAGGTATACACGCTTTTATTTTTGTGAAAGTGTGTGTGTACGTAATACACTCCTTTTGTTTTGTTAACCTACGTGTATACATGGCTTGATCAATGGTGAACCTACATCTACCTCTCTTTCTTTATTCTGTGAACACTGATCTGTCATTCTTTACTATTTTCCTGGTATACTGTGATCTTTCATCTGAGTGAGTTGCCTTCTGAACTAATTCCTTGAAGCTGCCCTGCATTTCATCACATCTGTAAACACTACTTGGCATGCATTCTGTCACATTTGATATCTTTTTTGTAGATTCATCTAGTTACCACATACAAGTGAGTTGTTCTACTACAAGTGGGTTGCCATAAAGTACAACACATACATCATAATGCCAACACTTTCTTGCTAATTGAGAAAAGTAATAACATCCCTGCAATCTTTTAATTTATGATATTGCACTATTTGTTAGTATCTAAATATGACATGCTTTCTCGTTCAAAATGGTTAGACTAGTGGTATCAACTTACCAAGTATGTACTCTTTATTTATTTATGCCATTAGTTTATTGTAAACATGAAAAATACATACAAATTATGTAAAATTTGATATGGTATACAACCCTTAGGAAATTTTGAAGTAAATTAAGGCGTGGTTTCTTTATTTACTTATGTTGTTAGTTATTGTAAAACCTGAAAAATACTTACAAGTTATATGTAAATTTTGATATGGTATAGAGCATTATTGAGGTAAAACACAACCCCCTCATTTTTGACTTATTCACCTCAAATAGTGGGGACCCTTTCCATAAAATTTTGGCTAAACACCTTTTAGGATTTTTATTTAGTTGATTATCCTACGCATTTGTTAATTTTTCATTTTCTTCATATTCTTGTTTTGATTGCTTGGTTAAAATCAAATTTTTGTAAGCTTCCCATTGACACTTGTTTTGCCTCATTTGGTCAACTAGTTTGTAAATAACACTCCTTTGAAATCCAATCATTTATCTTGTGTGGATTAAAAAATGCATATAATGTACAATATTCTATTTTTGTAAATAAATTAGTTCAATAATGCATTTATTTCAAATATTAACCCCTAGTTAGTTATTACTACCATTTTTCATTTTTCAGCCAAATCATGAAGTATCGAGATTTTAGTAATTTACTCCAATTTGCAATTGATTACTAATTTCGAAAACCCAGAATTTCAAAGTGTCTTTAGTTTATTTTTCATTTATTTTCAAAATGGTTGTGATTTAATTTTCATTTTTATTAAAGTGGTTGTAGTTTATAAACTAAACTTCATTAAAATAAAACTAAAATAAAACAATATAAACTAAAAAAATATATAAAAAATTCTTAATCACATCAGGAGATCGGATCGGAGACAATAATCGTATCGGGACTTTTTTAATAAACACATTTTTCAAAAACCCCCGATAGCCTCCCATCCCCGATCACTGAAATGTGATAGCTTTTGGAAGTATTAAGCTTAAGTCTCACTATAAGCTCCGATCGCATCGAAGCTTTCATACAAAACAAGTTTAACAATCCTCCCGATCTCCCGATGTCGATTCGCTGATCATTAAGAGACGTTAAGCGTAAGTTTTATAACACTTTGGTTTTTGCTTTAAGATTTCCAAACTCACTCATACGTGAGTGGAATAAACATGAATTCAGGTAGATTAGTTTTTTTATTAATTTAAAATAGTTTAAATATTTAATAATAAATTTAAATTAATTAAAATTAATTAATATATAGAATTTAATTAATTTTAATTAAATTAAAATTTAAATATTGTTTATATTAATATTAATTAGTTATAATAGTTAATTATATTAATTAGTTAGAATAAGATTAATTAATAGCAGTTTTTTAAATAATTAGTTTATTTTGTAATTAACAATTAAATTAAGATTAATTATTAGATAATTAGAGTTTAATTTAGGATTGGATTTTTAATTAAAATTCTGATTTTTTAGTCTAGCAACAGAAATTCCAGAATTGTGCCAGAATTAACTCCTCTATTTTGGAAGCTCATAGATTAAGTTTTACTTGGTCAAATGAAGCCCAGGACGGCCCATCGGAAAGATAAAATCAAGGAGAAAATTTCTGAGGAGGATTCACTAACAGATTCGGTCATTTATTGGGTCAAAAATCTAGCAGAATATCAAGCTACGAATTTTTAAAACAAAATCAATTTTCTGAGTTTTCTTTTCTGCATTTTCATTTCTCCAAGCCTCTTCTCAATGCAGATCCATTTGTCAATGATATCCTTGGCCAATTAGACCATCATAGACATCAATAGAAATCTTACATTTTATTTTCAATTATTTATTTAACTTTATTTGATTGGATTTGTTTTAAATGCTAGAAATGACATTTTGATTTTATTGTTGCATTTTAATTTATTTTGATTTTTTCTTGCAGGAAAACAATAGAAGAAATATGGAAAAAAAATCTCAATCAATGAGAATGCTCCAACAATTAAAGATTGGAATTTTGAGCAAATAAAATTAGATTGGGTAGATTTCTCTTCAACAAATTTTCTTCTCAAGAATTCATTTCCAAATATTATAAATAATAGATTGCGGGTTATATGAGGGGCTGCTCTTCTCTGCAATTTTGGACTTCTCAAGACACTTCTGTAATAGGAATTTAGAATTGTAGGAGGAAGTAGAGAAAATCTCAAATCTGAAGATTATTGAGGATTTTTTTTCGTATCTTGAATTATGTATGAGGGGCAGAGTTTGCACTGTTGTGGCTTTAGTTTTGAAAACATAAGTTCAAGCAATGTAAAGGACTGTTGAAGACCGGGGTCAGAGAAATAGATGGAATAAATTGATATTTCTAATACTACTGTTTCAAATATCAGTTTCATTTTTATGATAACAGGAATGTATCAATTTATTCATGTTTGTGCACTTTTGTCAATATGGGTAATTTGTCTCAATATTGTCATTATGTATCTCTGTTCTCATGGATTAAATTCTAATTTCTGAGTAACTATTTACTCATAAATTTGTCTTACAAAACTGATTTATCAAAAAGTGATGTGTTATGAACTATTTCTGCATATTATTGTTTAATTATTGGATTTACTGATTTGACAATCAATATCATTTTTGTGAA
The DNA here is from genome assembly GCA_000404065.3 of Pinus taeda. Lineage (NCBI taxonomy): Eukaryota > Viridiplantae > Streptophyta > Pinopsida > Pinales > Pinaceae > Pinus > Pinus taeda. The sequence continues at coordinate 165,179 of APFE031685859.1, forward strand.
TTTCTTCGTGAATATTGTTGATTGATTATTTCAGTTAAGAGGCCTCAATAGGATGTGTTTTGATATCCATAATGTCAGTTAATTGAACTGCTTCATGAACTTGATATTCATTATAAACAAGACATGTTTAAATCCCAATACTTTAAATATCTTTCTCCTGGTTGGGTTAGATCTATATCTGCCTAATTGAGATAGGATTAATATTAGTTTTTTTTTACTTGCATTATAGAATAAGCTTACATTTAGAGTAAGTTCTTCATTCTTTTAAGTCATCTTCTCAAAGAGGCAACATTTTAGTTGTGGCTTAGTTGAACCCAAATCAACTTAGTGGTCATTCTCTTGCTTAATCAACAAGAATAAGTGATTTGATATCACTGTCTATTGGTAGCTAAAGATACATCATAAACAAATAGTGATAGGGAGAAGGTAATTAGACCTAGTTAAACCAGACGGAGCCACTAATCCAAACGGAAAAGGAGTTTCTTTAAGGTCCATACCGGGTGGTTATCCCCCATTGTTGTTGCAGCGATTTTCGAGGCATCAACATATCTGGCATTAGATGGAGGTCCTAAGGTTTTTTGTCTATTGGAGCCTTTCTAATTTTAACATTTTATTTTAATCGCAAGGGCTCCTCTTAAACTTCCAATTTGGAATTGTATCCATGGACGTGCATCTTCCAATACTCCACCCAAAGTGGTAAGACTCTTGTCTCAGGTAAAGTTCAATGGTAAGAGAAATTCTTCTGTTTTTAATCATGTCTCTCAATTTACTCAAAATGTTTTAGATTATAATTTTCAAGGAATTAATGAAGGCATTTTATGCAGAATTTTTACTCTCACATTTGCGACAAAAAGCTAGAAACTGGTGTAAAACTCTTCTGGTTGCCTCAATTCACAGCTGGGATCAATTTGTTGCAATTTTAATTTGTAAATTTGACAGTTATGATTATGAACATTTATGTGATGAAATTGAATATCTACGAAGATTTGAAAATGAGTCTATTAGAGATTTTAATATTCGATTTCATTTAAATAGTTTAAGATTTAAAGTCGAAGATAAACCTACAGAAGAAGAATCATTAGATTGGTTTGAATATATTTGTTTTCTTCCCCCCATTCCCAATCCATATGAAATTAATTCAAGCTTTGTCCCATCTCCTTCCAATATAAATGTGAATCCAAATTTGGATGTACAAATAAATTCTGATGAAGTGGTTTCACAAAGCCTGGAAAATATTTCTATTCAAATTCAAGAAGGCAATAACAACAATTTTGGAGAAAAACTGTCTCGAAATCTGAAAATTAATCTGCATTAAATTCAGAAAATCAGATTGCAAATCAGCATGTACAAACAAGAATCAAAGTAAATAATAACACACAAACTGCTCTACAAATTTCTGAATTTTTCCACGATGAACAAATGCCGAAATCATAGCAGCAAAGCAACCCTCTTCAAGAAAGCATGAGTACACAAAGGAATGATCTAGAATCTGAAATTTACAATGAGCATAATTTACAAGAGTTCTCAAATAGAGACAATTTTAAATGCGTTGTTTCAAATTCACATTTTTCCCTTTATCCTGATATTTTTAATGATGATAATTTTTCCCCTCTTGGTATTAAAGATATTTTAGAAAATAAAGAGGATGATCTAAATGAATTACCAATAAGTTTTTATCAAGATAAAGAAATAATTATTGATCATTCTTTTGTCATTAATGAACATGAAATTTATATTCCTCATTGTTTTGATATATTATACGAAAACAAAGGGAATTCTAGAGAATATTGTGAAGTCATTTATGATAATTACTCTGAAATTAAGGATGTTGACTACTATTCTAAAGAAATTCAAATAAAATCTAAGAATAAGGGACATTTCAATTTAGAAATTATTCCAATTAATCCTCATTCTAAAACAGCAAATTATCTTCATGATATCACTATTCAAGAAAACATTCCAATTTATGATTCATATCATGATCAAGCTCTCATTCCTACTCATAATCATAATTCATTTTCTAATTCCCATGTTGGAATTAGCAATTACTCAAATATCATAATTCTAGCCAATCCTTGTTATAACATTAGTTGTAACAACAATGATTTCATTTTATTATTGTTTCCTCACTTCTTTTGTTTGAAATCAGATTTTATTTCTAATGTTATTTTTCAAATTTTTGATATTTTACGCTGGCATATTGAACACTTTACTATCTAACATTCAATTGATGGATTACCCTGTTGGAAAATTGAAGTTTCATTTTATAATCATGAATATCAAAATCTATTAATATTTCAATTTCAATCAATGCTAATATTTCATCAAGAACTTCTATCTTCTCAAAGGCAATGTCAACAAGAGAATGTATTTTTACAATCTGGCCAGCAATCCAATTCAATTAATAATTTTCCATTTTATTTGAAAGATTTCCATCCATTTTTCATTAGCTTATTTGAAAATTGTTTGGAAATTTTTCCTTAAAAAAATATTGTTAATAATTTAACATTTGTATATAACATTAACAATTTTTTTCCAGGCCTTTGAATGTAAAAGTTCATATCCACAATCTGGCCTTTCATCTCCTCTTTTGAACATTTCCCAATTATTAATAGAAATCCATCTAGATTTCTATGATCCAATTGGTATTCAATTGAAAATGAAATTTCAAAAGAAAGAGATTTTAATTAAGCTGCTAACAATAACTATGCATTTTACTTACAAATCTAATTTTCTTAGTTCAGTTAGATTTTCATTTTTACTATTAATGGTTGAAATGTACACACATGTAACAATTAAAACGAGGAAATGGTTACAATGGAAATATGATTATACCTAGTCATTTTCATATATATGGTTAGAATAGTAGTAGAATTAATTTAGTTTGTTTATTTTTATTTCAACAGTTTTGTAAATAAAAAGAGCAAAGAAATTAGCCCTTCTCATACATGTTCAGTAAAACATTTTCTTCCTATCAGAAAGTTTTAATTCTTTTTTTCCTTTTTAAAATTTCTTACAGCAATACCTCTACCCATGAATACATCTCTGCCTATTTCGAATAATGTATTGACAGAATTTAATTGAGTATGCACCTTGCACACATTTAAATCTGTGTTAATATTCTTCCAAAATTAGTGGCTTTATCACATTCTGATCTTTAGTTTATTATTATATGATGCTACAATATGCATCATATTTATTTACTAAAGGCATTATTGAACAGTCACTATAGCAGTACAAATTCTTCTTCAGAATGAGCAGAGATCATAAATTGTTGTTGCAATTCAAAAGGGAAGCCTATTTTCATATTTATTTCTGATGAATTTTATGAGTTTCAGAATTCCTGAACATGAATAAACAAATTATATTTAGGCTAATTGCACACTCTGATTTAGAATAAATGATGGGATGATTTTGAACAAAATCAGAGTTTTGATAAATCCAATGAAGGATTTGAAGATTCGTGAGGTTTTCATTTGTTTTCAAAATGTGAAGTAAGCAGCAAACCCATTTCAAATTTGCAACAGGTTCAAGGAAATTTTATTTTTGATTCATTAGAATTTGAGCATTTTTATCTTTGCTTTCAACCATCAAAAAACCAAATTGAAATTTCAAGCAATATGATAGGATTCAACTTGATTTTCATATTGTTGATACTTTAGTGAAAATATTTGCAATATTCTCATCCCACTCATCTTCGTTAATCATTTCATTCTGATATCACAACCATTTGTATCATAAAATTTCATCGGAAGTAGCTCTTAGCATTTTTTATAACAATTTGTTCATAAAATATCTCTAATGTATTACCTCACTCATATGCCATATCGCATTTCGCATATCGGAGGTTTGCAGTTGAAGTATACTTCCATTATCGTGAATCGCTAATCTCCGATACTCGACTTTACAAATATTGCGACGATCATATAATTTAGGACCCGATATGAAATTCAAATCAAATTCATAAAAAATATCGCGTCTGCTCAATCGCAATAATTGTAGGAGCATAACTTTTAAAAGGGCCGATGTCTCGGATCCGATATGTTATTAAATTTTCATCATAAAGTTATCGAGCCCACTCTTCATCACATATCAGCATCGCAAGAATCCTATTGTGTTATTGGGTCCACTCTTCATCACATATCAGCATATCAAGAATTGTTACCTCATGTGCTTAAGATTGCTGATCGCCGATTAGCCACGTCATCCATCACATTGCCGATATCATAATCGCTTCATCGCATTGTTATTTATGCTCACACCGCAATTCCGAATATGTGATGTGTGTTTGGCGATGTGGGAAGCACAATGTAAATATTCCCCGATCCCCGATATAATATTTCTTCAATGATGCGATCATTCCATCTCATCGCACATCTTCTCATCACATGTTTTCATATCGGCAATTTGCTATTGCAACCTCCGATGTGATAGCTTTCAATGCATGCCTCTAAGCCATTAACATTTAATCGATATATGGCATAGCAAAAAAGGTGAATTCTTGTAGATTGAACTTGAAGCATGGTAAAGAAACATGTGATGTGAATCATCTAATACGACAATGCATTATTTTAAAAACAAGCTTGGGTAACTGTTGAGCGATAAAAATGGTCTTTTTAGCTCCTAATTACCTTCACATTAATTGTCAACCCAGGGACGACTTTTTATTTCAAGAGTGTACTCAGTCTGAGGCATCTATTTACTCAATAGTAATGTTATGAAATATGTAGTACATTGTTCAAAATACAAAAGTAAATGAATGCTTGAAAAGAAATCTAACTACAACAACATAAACTCAAATACTCTGAAATCCAACTATTTACTTAGAAAACATCAATCGAGAATACAGTAGCAATAACTCATTCATCTAGAGATTGATACAATTGAAATAAAACTGGAACAAGACAATCAATCTAAGAACAAGGAAGCAGTAACCAATGTTCTCTACAGTTGACAACCCTGATGCACACCAAAGCAATCAATAACGCAAATAACAGAAAATGGAATAGCAATTAAGAAATGGAACATCATCTACTTCTATAAATATGATTGAACAACAAAACTCTATCCTACGTAAATGAATGCCGCAATAATTATAATCAACAAGAATTGAGTAACAGCCTTTGAATTGAATAACAAACAAAAATGGAGTAGCAGATTATCAAAGATAAAGTATAGTTCAACGGATTAAATCTGAATGTACAACAACCCAAGTCAAGCATGCAACACACTTATCATTAAAAGGGATAGTAATATGAGCTTTGATACAATACGCATGAATCACAGCTATAAAGTAACAACAATTGTAACGGAACAGCAATCCTGAATAAACAACCGTCACAATTTAAGAACACATCATATAGTTGTACCGATTTAGGAACATACAACACACTTAATCTATAATCGAATGACAATCTGTAAGGAACAATAATGTTATATCAATTATCAAAAAGAACAGTAATGCGATACAAAGTTAAAATGATAACATAGCATTCCTATTGCAGATAATGATAGTATCCAATCAAGTATATATAACAGCGCTGATATGTAAAACAGTAAAGTGCGTCAAATTACTAAACAGAGTAAAAGAAAGAGACCAAACCACACATGAAGCGTAAAGATATAATACAACAGCAGCAGCGTACTCCACTAGAGGTTGGGCCCTTAGCCACCAGCGGATGCTGCTGGGTTACTTCAGATGAACAGAATGAACAACAACTCCCAAATCATGTATTAATCATCAAATGTAAAATCAGTACAACAACTGAAGCTTTGAGAATTACAACATGCAACAATATCATTTTCCTCCTGTTCTATTATGAATCCTTACTTCTAAATCTCTAATTCAAATCATAATTCTAAATCCTTAAGTCTCCATCTCTAAATTCATCATCCCTCTCCAAATTAATCATCCCCTTCTCTGATCTTTGTTCTCATTTAAATAGAGATAGATCAGAGAAAAGTTACAACAAAGATAATTACAGCATGATTTCTATTACAAAATTGGATTTATTCTAACCAATTGATCAACAAGAAAATATATTCCCATTCAACGTTTAACAAGAGCAAGGCAAATTCAGTCTTTGCAGCTGAGATTTGGAGGACGGCCACAACAACAAATATGAGAAAATCATGCTCAAAGAACCCTGCGTTTCTCTCAGTACAAGTCAAATTTGGGCAAATCGTTCTTCACTAAAGATAACTGGGTCCGTTATGGACAAAACCTATGTTCCATATTTTCCAGATTCGTCTTCATTTGCTCAAAATCTCAACCACAAAACTGTCACTCCTTATTCCAACGAATTTCTGAGTTGGCACTTTTAATGATCAAATCTTCAATCTGGAAATTACCTTGGAGGCTAAAAATGGTGAATAAATGTACAACCAATTTTATTAAACTATCATGGACAATCATGCTAATCATCAATTTATTAGAAATAAAGGAAGATAAATAATATTCATCCATAAGAGCATAAATCATTTATAAAATGGATTTAAATGATAAATTATAACAAATGATATAATAGAGAAGAGTGAAACTGGATGAAATAAGTGTTACAAAGTGGTTGCATTCATGGCCCAATAGTAACCACTATCGTAAAAAAATAGTGAATGACCAATTTGTAGCATATTTAAATCATTTCGATTTCTCATATATTTCAGTTTTAATTATATAATTCCATAATTAAATATGGAATTCAAGACCTCTCTATCTTCATATTTAAATTTTATTATCTTGGATTTAGTCTTGATTCTGGATAATTTATAAAATCTTGGAGTTTATAATATTTTGAGAAACATTCATTACTGCAAATTCTTATTCTCATTTCTGATGCATTTGTTTTCCCTTGAACACTAAGCATTCCATTTTTACATTTTACTGCTTGCTTTAGTTTAAATAAAATAAATAATGGTTTTGGGTTATAGGATTTTGGTTAGTTTGTATTCTTCATGTTTTTAATGTTAACTAAAAAAAGAAGTCAGCTAGTATTGGAGAAACTGATACCTCTTAGGTAATATAAAAAACAATCATCCAATGGTAAGATTCATATATCCACTTTCATTAATTTCCATTTCAATACTTTAGTTTCAGTTTTGTTTTTCTGACATATAAATCTGTTTTGCAGTTCTCCATTTGAAGCTTTCAATTCTCTGTCGGATCATATTTTCGAAGTCCTATACTCTTCTCCTAGTTTTATTTCAAGAAGCAGCAATAATCTTCGTCGAAACAACTACACCAAGAAGTTTCTGAACTTCTAGTTTGTTTCTTTAAGTATTCCTTTTATTAGAAAATGATTAAGATGATGTTTTGAAACAAGAAGATTGATATCAGACAAAATGTTTTCATTGTGACTGAATTTTATCATCAATACTATCCAAAATGCCTAAAACACTTACAACCCTACAAGATATGATTTTCCTAAATCTTAACATAAGAAGGAATGATTACACGATTATTTTTTTTCTTCATATTGTTGAGACATTGGTATAAACATTCTTGTTTGAGTTTATCTTTCAAAACTTAGATTTTTCTTTCTATTTTTAAAATTTTTTGATTTTTTTTTTGTTTGTTGATTTCTTTTCTCACTTTGGCTTAAGAATTCTTTTTCTTTGGTTTTCAGTTTTGATTTTGTTGACTTTGCCATGATTTATATGAAAATCCTTCTTGTTACCTAACAATGGTCGACATATATAGAGAAAAATTGTTAATAGTCACCTATTAGCTTTTTCTTAAATCTTTTAACAAATTTTGATTTTCTTATTATAAAGGTAGAATACCTAAGGAAGAGATTACAAAACAAGAGAAGTTGACAAAGTATCATAAAATATGAAGAAATTCTTTTTCATCAAAATTGTAATCATTTTGAGATTTCGATATTTTATTAAGATCTCTCAAAGTTCTATTATCAGTCAAGAAAAGTTATTTTTAACCAACTAAAGACACTTTACAACAAAGCACCTTTAACTCTGAAATTGTCATTCTTAACTCTAAAGGAGTCAATGATTCTCCTTGCTCCAAAAAGTCTTATTTTTTTATAATATAATCCAGAAATATATTTAAAACTTAAAAGATAAGAGGTCTCATCATGAGCCTGTTTACCATGATCATAGGGGAAAAATAAGCTGACATTACTAACACTGCTAAACAAACTAGGGTAATGGCTTATGATTGCAAACAATTATAAGACAAAGGATCTCATCACGAATCAGCTTGTTCAATCCAATTATAACCAGTGAATGACATTGTCAACTATATGTCTACCAAACCAGGACAATGGCTTTTAAGAACTAAAAAAAAAATGAAAATAAAAAAATAAGCATATATTAATGGATTTATCTATAAGTCAATAATTCTTAAAGATGTGATTCTAAACAATTGATGATTAAAAGGTAACCCTGTCGAGATTATAGATGTTTGCTGGCAGCAGTGGCTCTACTTGTAACAAATGAGTATATTTTAAAAGCTAAGTTGGAAAGAGACCTTTGCTTTATCTCTACAACTAATTAAGAACTGAGACAGAGTTTTGAAATATTTTAATTTATGAGAAATTTTGAGAAAACTTACAATTAAATGATTCTAGTTTTTATTCAAACTGATGAACCTACTCAAGCATTTCAAACATAATTATTTCTTTAATTATTTTTACTTGAATTTTGGGGAAACCTCATTCATATTAAATAGAGATAACTGGTTCTTCTCCCATGTGTCACCATTATTAAGGTAAACACAACCCCCCTATTTTCTACTTGTTCACTTCAAATAATGGGGACCCTTTCCATAAAATTTTGGCTAAACACCTTTTAGGATTTTTATTTAGTTGATTATACACGTTTGTTAATTTTTCATTTTCTTTAGATTCTTGGTTTGATTGCTTGGTTCAAATCGATTTTTTATAAGCTTCCCATTGACGTTTGTTTCGCCTCATTTGGTCAACTAGTTTGTAAATGGCACTCCTCTGAAATCCAATCATTTATCTCACCTGGGTTAAAAATGCATAAAATGTACAATATTCCATTTTTGTAAATAAATTAGTTCAATAATGCATTTATTTCAAATATTAACCCCTAGTTAGTTATTATTAACATTTTCATTTTTCAGCCAAATCATGAAGTATCGGGATGTTAGTAATTTACTACAATTTCCAAATTGATTACTAATCTCGAAATCCCAGAATTTCAAAGTGGCTGTAGTTTATTTTTCATTTATTTTCGAAATGGTTGTAGTTTGATTTTCATTTTTGTTAAAGTAGTTGTAGTTTATAAACTAAACTTCAACTAAAATAAAACAATATGAAAAATAAAATATATATATAAATCTCAATCGGAGACGATAATCGTATCGGGAATTTTTTAATAAACACATTTTTAAAAAACACCTCATAACCTCCCATCCTCGATCACCGAAATGTGATAACTTTTGGAAATATTAAGCTTAAGTCTCATTATAAGCTTCCATCGCATCAGAGCTTTCACACGAAACAAGTTTAACAATCCTCCGATCTCCCAATGTTGATTCTCTGATCATTAAGAGACATTAAGTGTATGTTTTATAACACTTTGGTTTTTGTTTTAAGATTTCCAAACTCACTCATACGTGAGCGGAATAATCATGAAGTAAGGTAGGATGGTTTTTTATAATTTTAATAGTTTAAATTTTATAAAATTTTAATTAAATTAAAATAAAATTAATAATAGATTAATTATAAATTATTTAAATTTAATTTTTAGATAATATTAATAGTTATAAATAGTTTAATTATAATTAAATTAGTTAGATTAAAATTAATTAATAATCAGTTTATTATAATTAATTATTTTATAATTAACACATTAAATTAGTATTAAATTAATTAGATAATTAAGTTTTAAATTAGGATTGGATTTTTAATTAAAATTCTGATTTTTTAGCTCAGCGATAGAAATTCCAGAATTGTGCCAGAATTAACTCCTCTACTTTGAAAGTTCATAGATTGAGTTTTACTTGGTCAAATGCGGCCCAAGACGTTTCATTGGAAAGATGAAATCAAGGCGAACATTTTTTAGGAGGATTCACTAACAGATTTGGTCATTGATTGGGTCAAAAATCAAGTAGAAGATCAAGCTACAAATATTTAAAACAAAATCAATTTTCTGAGTTTTTATGTTATACATTTTCATTTGTCTAAGCCTCTTCTCAATGCAGATCCATTCATCAATGATATCCTTGGCCAATTAAACCATTCCAGGCATCAATAGAAAACTTGCATTTTATTTTCAATTATTTATTTAATTGTATTTGATTGGATTTGTTTTAAATGTCAGAAATGACAGTTTGATTTTATTGTTTTTTTTTGTAGGCTGGGGCAGGACTCTCCGATTTACATGTCCATTAAGTACCCCTCAACGGGGGAAGGGTAGCCCAAGATTTGAACCCAAGACTTCGGGTTCGGTGAGACTTCATTTCCACGGCCATTGCCGCTTGAACTACCCCATGTGGACTACAGTTCGATTTTATTGTTGCATTTTAATTTATTTTGATTTTTTCTTGCAGGAAAATAGTAGAAGAGATATAGAGAAAAAGATCTCAATCAATGAGAATTTTCTAGCAATTAAAGAATGGAATTTTGAGCAAATCAAATTAGATTGGGTAAATTTATCTTCAACAAACTTCTCCTTTAAGAATTCCTTTACAAATATTATAAATCGCAGATTGCAGAATATATGAGGGGCTGCTCTCCTCTGCAAATTTGGACTTCTAAAAGCACTTCTGTAATAGGAATTTAGAATTGTAGGAGGGAGTAGAGAAAATCTCAGATCTGGGGATTATTGATGATTTTTCTTTGTATCTTGAATTATGTATGAGGGGCAGAGTTTGCACTCTTGTGGCTCTAGTTTTGAAAACATAAGTTCAAGCAATGTAAAGGACTGTTAGAGACTGGGGTCAGAGAAATGGATGTAATAAGTTGGTATTTCTAATACCACTGTTTCAAATATCAGTTTCATTTTTATGATAACAGGAATGTCTCATTTTAATCATATTTGTGCACTTTTGTCAATATGGGTAATTTGTCTCAATATTGTTATTATGTATCTATGTTCTCATGGATTAAATTATGATTTCTGAGTAACTATTTACTCAGAAATTTGTCTTATAAAACTGATTTATTAAATAGTGATGTGCTATAAATTATTTCTACATATTATTGTTTAATTATTAGATTTACTGGTTTGACAATCTATATCATTTTTGTGATTTCCTTCCTGAATTTTATTGATTGATTATTTCAGTTAAGAGGTCTCAATAGGATGTGTTTTGGTATCCATAATGTCAGTTAATTGAACCACTTCATTAACTTAATATTTATTATAAACAAGACATGTTTAAATCCCAAAACTTTAAATATTTTGCTCTTGGTTGGGTTAGATCTATATCTGCCTAGTTGAGATAGGATTAATATTAGTTTATTTTGGTTGCATTATAGAATAAGCTTGCATTTAAAGTAAGTTCTACATTCTTTTAAGTCCTCTCCTCAAAGAGGTAAAATTTCAGTTGTGGCTTGGCTGAACCCAAATCAGCTAAAGGGTCATTCTCTTACCTGATCAACAAGAAGAAGTGATCTGATATCCCTGTCTATTGGTAGCTAAAGATACATCATAAACCAATAGCGATAGGGAGAAGGTAATTGGACCTAGTTAAACCAGTCAAAGCAACTAATCTAAACGAAAAAGGAGTTGCTTTAAGGTCTGGACTTGGTGGTTATCCCTCATTGTTATTACAGTGATTTTCAAGGCATCAACAAGCCCTTTAAGAAATTTTGAAGTAAATTAAGGCTTGATTTCTTCCAACCAGCTTAGGAAGCCCCTAAGGAAATTTTGAAGTAAATTAAGGCGTGATTTCTTCTAACCAGCTTGGGGAGGAGCTCAAACTCAGGTTGGTAGCATAATACACCCTCAAATTCAAGAAAAAAAAGTATGTATTTTATTTTTTGTATTCTAATATATTATGTGTTTTATGGTTTTATGTAATTTGGTAGTTTTAGGAAGTTGAGGATTTTGAATTTTCAAAATTGGAGAGGATAAGACGTTTAATGTTATTTGGTAGTTTTCTGCAATGAGAAGTTGAAGATTTTAAATTTTCAAAATTGGAATAGATAAAAAGTTTTTAAGGTATTAGATTTATTTATGAATCAAAATTTCAAAAAACTTTTCTTGGATTTCTCTCCATTTTTTTGCATGATGTGTTGGCAATTGTTTTAAGAAGATTTTAAGGTTGGAAACTTTGTTAAATAAGGAACTTCATAACGAAGGAGCTTGCCCAATGTCCACGACTTAGTAATATATCGAATACTCATCCAAATAAAGTTTAAGTAATTAACTAATGTAGCTTGCTTAGAATCTTCGGTATCTAAAGTTTAAGTAATTAACTAAATGTAGCATAAAATTTTCAGTATCTAAAGTCTGTTCTTGTTGTATAACGAACTCTAATGTTATTTGGTAGTTCTCTAGAATCAGAAGTTGAGGATTTTGAATTTTCAAAATTGGAGTGGCTAAGAAGTTAAATGCTATTGGGTTTTTTTTCGCATTGGAAGTTGAAGATTTTGAATTTTCAAAACTGGAATAGATAAGAGGTTTTTAATGTATTAGATCTATTTATGAATCAAAATTTCAAAATCAACATTTTCGTCTATTTCTCCCCAATTTTGTTGATGATGTTCTAAAAATTGTTTTACTAAATTTTTAAGGTTGGCAACCTTCTTAAATAAGGAACTTCATAACTAAGGGGTCTATCCACGGCTTAGTAATCTATACAACTCTCATCCAAATAAATTTTAAGTAATTAACCGAAGTGTAGTATTTTCAGTATCTAAAATCTGTATAAGAGTCTTTAAAGCTATTTGGTAGTTTTCTAGAAAGAAAGTTGACAATTTTAGATTTTCAAAATTGGAGTGGATAAGATGTTTAATGCTATTTGGTAGTTTTGTGGAATCCAAAATTGAGGATTTTGAATTTTCAAAATTGGAGTAGAGAAGAGGCCTTTAACTAATTTAACTAAAATATAACCAATTTAATTATATTTCAAATATCACTAGACATTAAATCTATTTATGTATTTAGAAATATATTCAAAAAAGCACTACGAATCATCATGTTTGGCAATTCCCGTATACTTTGAAATTACATGGTATTCACAGGTCGCAAATTTCATGGTAATAATTTTAAGAAATCATGGTTAGCTTTTGGTTTTTTTCTTCAAATGCATACAAGAATCCTATAAAAAAACCAAGAAATAATACAGAATTTCTTAATTCAAACTTCCATAAAAAAATTTAAATTTTAATTTTTACTTTCACTAAAAAATTTTAAATTTTTATTTTTTAAGAAATTATGATTGAGCCGTTGTATTTTATTTTTTTCAAATGCACATAAGAATTCCTATAAGAAAAAAAAACAAAAAAAATACAGATTTCTTCACTCAAACTTCAAATTATGATTTTTTTTTTTGGAAATTAAAAATATAGAAATCATGAATCAAAAATTAAATTGAATTTTAAATCATTCATACATCGTAACCTTATCATACTTGAAATTTATTTAATTGAGTTAAAAAAATGAAAAACAAATATTTCTTTTTAATTTTAGTCAAAAGGATCCTATTTTTTTGGATTTGGAAATTGTAATAAAACTAGAATTTGAGTTTGTTAGTGAGGGAAGATTGAAAACTTTCATATATAATATACGTATAGACCAGAATATGTTAAAAATAATGTTTCCTAGTTGACAAATGTTTGAACATTTTGTCTTTTGTACATTGTTTGTTGGAGATGTGTTGCTGATGGTAAAACTACATAAAATATTACAGAAGAATGAAAAATGTGCCCAGTTAGAATTTTCTGAGCCTTTTTAGAAGAATGAAAAAGGACATAAAATATTACAGAAGAATGAAAAATGTGCCTAGTTAGAATTTTCTGAGCCTTTTTAGAAGAATGAAAAAGGTGTGCGATTATAATTTTCTGATCCTTTTTAGAAGAATGAAAAAGGTTCGTGATTAGAATTTTCCTTCCTTGTTTTGGAGTTTAGAAGGTTTGTACACACATAAGAAGGATCACCTTTTGATATTTCAACGATTTGTTTTTGTTATATATATAATATATATATATGTATTATATATGAGTCTAGAAGTTTGCAATTATAAGCACAACTTTGGTAATTTGGTTTAAATAATGTTGAGTTAAGCATGAATAAATGTCGGTAGCTGTTACTTTTAGTAAATTGCCATAATTTCACTATATTTTCAACATCATACAATGTAACATGATTAGTACTATACCCACATTGGAGGCTTGGATGACCATACTCAGGCTACAGATGTTGTACACTACTCACTAGAATCTATGTGAAAACTATATGATTCGCTTTATAAACAAACATAGAATTATTTATTGATTATTACATAGACGAGTTAAATGCGGGAAGATCCAATGGTACTAGTTTAGTTTATTAACATGAAAGGTGGTTTATTGGTGTAAAACGTAAAGTAAAGGGCATGTAAAATGTAAAAACTTCATGAAATTCTCATTTAACGGGCAAAGGGAATTTGAAATTGCAGGCTAGGTGGCCACTGATCTCTAGTGTTTCTGTGAATGTGTTTCTGTGAACATTACATTCCGTGAATGTGTTTCTGTGAATGTTACGTGTTTCAGTGAATGTGTTTCTATGAACATTACATTCTGTGAATGTGTTTCTGTGAACGTTACATTCTAGCCACTAAAGGAAATGATCCCTTAAAGTGGATCTACCTAGATAATTTCCAGGAAATGATCCCTTAAAGTGGATCTACCTAGATAATTTCAATGAATGTTATTGTGGCCACTGATGTATGGTGTTTCCGTGAATGTGTTTCTGTGAATGTTACGTGTTTCAGTGAATGTGTTTCTATGAACATTACATTCTGTGAATGTGTTTCTGTGAACGTTACATTCTAGCCACTAAAGGAAATGATCCCTTAAAGTGGATCTACCTAGATAATTTCCAGGAAATGATCCCTTAAAGTGGATCTACCTAGATAATTTCAATGAATGTTATTGTGGCCACTGATGTATGGTGTTTCCCTGTCACCACTGATATCTCCTGTTTCGGTGAACATGTTCATATCTGGTGTTTTCGTGAATCTTACATTATGGTGTGGTGTATGTGAACCACACACAAAAAATAAAATTAATATGTGGCATTTAAAAAATATGAAAATTTTCAATATGGATCATAGATAAAATATTTCAATACCCATGTTAAGTAAAATATTTCAATATGAAAACAAAAATCTATGTATACATTATATAATGCAATTAAAAAAAATAAAATCATAAGATTAAATCATTTCAAATAGTTTTATTATTCTATAGTTGTATTCCTTTCCAGGTATACTTTTCTTTCAATTTTGTATGAAATCTAATAAAGATTTATTAGATCTCAATCTATTTATACATTCAAAAATGTAATAAAAATGATATATAAAATATTACATTGAGGAATTCAACCCTACATGTGATTTACAACAAAAAGAGTTCATTGGAGCTAGCATTTGCTCAATTAAGGACCAACTCACATCAACTTCAGTGTGAAATAGGATAGTGGAAAAAGCCTCAAGAAGCTTGGGAAGGAGGAGTGTGCAAGTTTTGCAAGTCTGGGGCTATGGAATCTGATGCATTCAAAGACATTAGAGAAAGTTATGAGAACATGTTAGCATTAGTTTTTTCGCATTGTCTTTTTAGCGAGGGGATTGTTGAAAAATTGCACTATAATCAATTTGATCAGAAAAAGATTGAATTGCAAAAACGAAAAACAGAAAGCTAATAATCTCATAGACTATTTTTAGTCTAGTGAACCTTCAAATATCATTTCATTAAATGAAACCAAATTTTTAATTTTTAATTTTTAATTTTTTACACTTTATAAAATTTAAAAAAAAAAATCCTCTTCATATTTGTTAAGAACCATCAATATTTTATATTAATTTAATATGAAATATATATTTTTCAATTTAATATATATTATACATTCATGTATATTCACCTTGACTTAATATAAATATAAATAAATTTATGTTAATAATTGTATGTCAGTGTATATTTTTTTGACACAATATAAAAAATTATATATTTTATTTTCATTATAATTTTGAATAAATTTATATTTATGATACTCAAATACCTCCTCAGCTTTGGTATATACCGAGTGATACTCATAATAATTTTATACTTTATTCATATATAGTTTTTGACACAGTTATAATAATTATATATTTTATTTTCATTATAATTTTGAATAAATTTATATTTATCTTACTCTGACACCTCAGCTTTTGTATATACCCACTGATACTCATAATAAAATTATACTTTATTCATATTAAGATAGCGACAAGGTGCTCAGGATGATTACAACGCTTATTTATTGAAATTGCCGTGTCAAACTGGCAAAACGCGTTCTTATTTACATTGGCCATCTCAACTTGGAAAAATTGGAATAAGCTTCATATTTGTAATTTAATAGGTTGAAAATGACTATAAACAATTTGTTTATAATAAATTTTATTACTAAACCAATTTTATTTTTACTAAGTTTATTCAAAATAAAATGACACTAAGAATACTGTTGAATTTTAATTTTGGGGAATATTTAGAAAGGTAATAAATTGGAATGAAGTCAATTATTTAATTAGATTAATATCAATCTAATTTTAATTTTTAAAATATTTAATTTAGATAAAGATGATTTTAATTTTTAAAATATTCAATTTAGATAAAGATGATTTACAAATTCACATTTATTTATTTTGATGTTTGAGTAGTTAAAAATTGATAGTTTAGTGATATTTTGGATTTTCTTGTACAAGAATTTGACTGAAAAAATTAAAGTGAAATCATAATTTGTGTTATTTAAGTTAGATTTTTTATAATAGGTATAGATGTACAGCTTTGCACATGATGTGCATGGCATAGTGGTCTGGGAAATCGTTTTCACACACCCCGTCCACGACCGAGTCCTGCTGCGGCCGGCACTATTCGGCGGAAGTTGGCTTATACCATTTGATGTGATGGATGGCTATGATGTGGCCGCGATATGAATGTATGAGGTGTAAAAATAAGGATGTAAATGTGATTTTCCAGCGAGGGCTTGCATAGCTCTGAAAAATCCTAATGCACTTAAATTATGCTGCTGATTACTTATCAAACTTGTAAATTCAGATAAATAAACCAGAAAAACCTAAAAAACCTTAAGAAAAAACACAAATAAAAACAAATCAGTTAAAACAAGATATGAATGTATAAGGTGTAAAAATAAGGATGTAAATGTGATTTTCCAGCAGGGCTTTATTCCTTCCCCGCGTGAAAAAAAAATAGATACACAGCTTTGAAAAATCCTAAGATACAGACACTTAAATTATACTGCTGATTACTTATCAAACTTGTAAATTCAGATAAAAATTTAGAAAAAAAATTAAACCAGAAAAACCTAAAAAACCTTAAAAAAAACACAAATAAAAACAAATCAGTCAAAACAAACTGAAAGGACTGGCCGGCTGAATACGGATGTCCACCCGTCACCAAACGAAAGACTCGGCGTACCGCAATATATAAAACCATGACGGGATCATATGAGTGACAAGGAGTTCTCCAGCTGACCTGAGAACCAGTCGGGCATGTTTCACATTGGCTACACCTACCAACCAAAGCGGCCGATATGGTAGAATCCGCAGATCGCGCAATCCCAGCATTAGATATTTAATACGTAACTTGAATACTCAGTCGACAGGGTGAACACTTGATTCCCCATTGATAAGACTACAAAATTTTAGATATGTATCAATAGAATTTTCAAAATGTAATAATATTTTAAATTTTTTTTATATAATTTTAAATGATTGAGTCGTGAAAGAATCGATCGGAATTTTCTGTCAGCCACAGTGCATCACATATTCCAGTAATTCTACTAACTATTGAAATAAAGTTTCATGCCAGTGATTCTCTTAAAATAAAATAGTGTAGCATGTTTCACATAGATTACAGCTGCCAATTATGGTGGGGAACGTCTATGTCTAAACTAACGTATGCCATTTCGGCACGCCAGAGAAGAATGACGCAGTATATAAGATACTGGAGTGATCTAACGAAAGGAAGTCTCTGGTGGCTTTCTCGTTGAGAGAGGAAAAGTCCCGGAGAATGCCAGATGCACAGGCAATTCTGTTTCCCTACAGGGTTGGTTGGGTGACTGTACTGAGATGTTAGCAAGCAACTCCATGGTCTAGTTTTTGGGAAAAGATAGGAGTTCAATAGCTCCACGGATTTTGAAACTACGGGGGTCAAAATGAAGGTATATGCACGAATGTGGAAGGGTGTTTTAGAAAAAATTCGTGTGAATGAAAGTATAGGGAAAACTACTGTCAACGAAAATTCAGGAGATATTGGTCGCTTGACAGAGAGTGAGTCGTGGCAAGAAATTGAACAGAATTCAGGGGAATTGTGTGGCTTGACCGAAAATAAGTCATCGCAGGAGATTGTACAGAATTCTGGGGAAATGGGTGACTTGAGAGAGAGAAAAATTTCCCCAGAGAGTTCAGGGCAAATGGGTGGCTTGACAGAGAGTAAGTTGTCGCAAGAGATTGGAAATTATTCTGGGGAAATGGGTGACTCGACAGAGACAAAATTTCCCCAAGAGATTGGAGAGAGTTCCAGGCAAATCCGTGGCTTGACAGAGAGTAAGCTGTCGCAAGAGATTGAAGAGATTCCAGATGCTGCTGATAGTTTTGGAGAGAATTCAGGGAAAATCGGTGGCTTGACAGAGAGTAAGCTGTCGCAAGAGATTGAAGAGATTCCAGATGCTGCTGATAGTTTTGGAGAGAATTCAGGGAAAATCGGTGGCTTGACAGAGAGTAAGCCGTCGCAAGAGATTGAAGAGATTCCAGATGCTGCTGATAGTTTTGGAGAGAATTCAGGGAAAATCGGTGGCTTGACAGAGAGTAAGCTGTCGCAAGAGATTGAAGAGATTCCAGAAGCTGCTGATAGTTCTGCTTCTACTTCTGCTTCTTCTTCTTCTGTAGTTGCAGTATGTGTGGAGAAGAAGCATAGCGAACATGCAGTGAGATGGGCATTGGATACCTTAGTTTCTGATGGAGGCCAATTGACTCTGATATATGCCAAACCTCCCATTGTTGCTGTTCCCACTCCCAGTATGATAATCCTAAACCTCTTGTGTTTTTGTCTATTATGAATTTCTACTTTTTATTTCCTAGATGCACATTAACGGTCAGGACACTTGTTTTGTTTTCAACTGAAAACCCATGTTTGGAGTCGCCCACAAGTATATATAGTCTTAGTCTTGTTTGTGATTGGACTATACAAATTTTAGGATCAAATTTTCCCACCTAATTAACAGAATAATATTATATGAGCTGTTTTTTAGTAAATTGCTTGAAGTTAAATTTGCTAACTTAACTTAGAACTCCAGCAAAATTGATTGTTACCTGGTAAATTGCTTCAAGTTAAATATGGTAACTTAACTTAGAACTCCAGTGAAATTGACTGATTATATGAATGTTTTCTTATTATAAATTTGTACATTTTCCAAGTTTAAGAGATGTAAATAAACAATCAAGGCACCATTGTCTTATGATTAACATAGATCTAACATAAATCCATAAGGATCAAATTTCTTGTGCGAACTTATTTTAGAGTGAAAAACAATATGTAATTTTTTATTGTTTAAATTATATATGTGAATATTATAGATTATCTAAAATGTATATTAAAAATATTTAACTCATATTGAATATTTTACTCTATTCTTTTTTTTATTTTTTTCTATATATAAATATATGTGAAATTGATATGATTGTATTAAATATTTTTGTAAAATATAAAATTAAACATCTTATTCATATATATATTTTTTATTTCTACTTGCTTACATAAAATTATATTATAATAATTAAATAAATATAATATATATTTTTTTGACTATCCGATATTGTTTTTATTTGAAAAATATTTTATTTTAATTTTAAAATTACCCATATACTTATACATCACTTTTATATTTATACATCGCTTTCATACTAAACTCTAAAATAAGGGCTCAATAAAATTATATAAGATATAGACCCAATAAATTTGTAACATGACATGTAACCAATCTAACTAGCCCAGACCGATCTGTGTAAAATATGCAATCTCTCGGATAGTTTATTCTGGAGATTCTTTAAATTTTATAAGAAGCATTATAAAATAAACACATTGACCGATTTTTTTAATGGTGTGGGACACTTTGTTGGATGTAGTTACTATTGTTTTAATTGATTTAGTTGAGAAACATGCAACATGTCACTTAAACAATTAGCGTGCACATATTTAGAAAAACCTTAAACAGCAGATGGCCGTTGTGCAATCGCTGTAAGCTTTGGGTGATATTGTTTAAATATAATTCATAATACCAATTCTAGGGAGAGATTGTTCCGTAGAAGTTAGCTGTGAGGGAAGGTACGTGGATCTGCACCCCACCCCAGCCAGCCACTCATAAAGATTCTGCTTTAGATTTTGTTTAAATTTTTTTTTTATTATAAAAATTTAGAAACAATAATTATAAAATTATAAAAAAATATAAAATTTAGAAATAAAAGTTATAAAATTATAAGAAAATATAAATAATAATTAAGAAATATAATTTTTCAAAAAAGAAAAATAATAATAGGTATTTAAGGTTTTTTGGGAGTTCATTATCTTAGATGGCCTTTGGCTCAAGCTTGCTTAAAATCAAGTCCATTTAGGTTGCTACCTAATTTGCAAAATCTTAGCAAGTATTGTGCCTCAACCACCTTACCAAACATTGCGCCTCATGAGCCATTCAATTAGAGCTCCCTTCACTCTTATGTATTTAAATATTGAGAGTCTTTTGCAATGCATTATATTAGATATCATTTTTTGGGATTCAACTGCTTTAAGAAAGTCCTTCATCTATAACCATTTCCATTAGAGGTAGTCGTAATTGACTAATTCTCATTATTTTTTAATAACCCACTTAGCACTGCCCATTTAGCACTCATTGCATAGCGTGATGCTCAGAAGGGTGAAGAAGTGGGAATGAAACTAGTGAAATGAATGAGATAGTGTCAATCATCACTTCAGGTCACCTGGTAACTAAGACTTCCTCGGAGATCACCCCATAACCAAAACTCCCTGAGAAGTCACCTATCTCACATTGCCTCTAGATCAACCACGATTAATTGTAAATTTAATTTTCACTCATTAATATTTATAAACTAATTAATATTAATTATTATTGATGTTATAAATTAATTAGATTTATTTTCAATAATATTATTATAATAAATTAATAAATTTATTTTAAATAGTTGAGAAAAATAATTGAGTCCCTCTGGTCAAATTCAATTCCTATCAATACTATCATAAGCTTTGATAAAATGGCTTTACACCTTCTCAAAAATCAAAACATGTTATTCATTATCTGAAATATAAAACTATTTTTCACATTTTGAAATATGAAAATCAACTCGTAAAATTGATCTGAACCTATGTTAGTTTATGGACTTCCCATTCTTCCGAGCTGTTGAAGTTTTTGTACTTCCAAAATAAACAGCGAAATACCAAGGTTTTGAGTTTTGTATGATTGCATTCCACTACTTTACACAACTTTAGTGTGTATCTGACTGCAGTGGGAAACTACCTGCCAATTGCACTGGCAAGCAGTGATGCTATAGCCGCTGAGATGGAAAAAGTTGCATCACAAATTACTAAACTGATCTGGCCTCTCCAGCAGATGTGTCACAGCCAAAAGGTCAGCTTAAATCTTTGTGCTCTTGGAGGTTTTTAATTATGAGAGAGGTTGCAGTTTTGCCATGTCACACTGGAGCAGTTGTATTAACTCACTGTCAATGGAAATTAGGTGCAGACAGAAATCACTGTGCTAGAAGATCATAATATACCAAGAGCAATTCTGAAACATATCTCAGAGGCCGGAATCAATAAGCTCGTTATGATGTCTTCGCATCCTCTAGTAAAAAGGTAAGTCAGTGCGAGAATAAGTAAAAATTTTAGATATTTCAATTAAACAGCTCACTATCGTTAGATTGCTGAACAAATTTCCCATGGTTTGGTAGCGCTTCTACTCTTCATCACAATTGTTATCTAGTTTGATTTATTGTAAGCTTATCCCAGCAAAATTTTGATTGTACAGAGTAAACAGAGAGCAGAGAGTACACATACAATACCATTTCTTACATTGGGCTCCATTAGATATTCTTTGATTTATTGCATGTTTATTCCTACAAAATTTTGATTGTACAGAGTAAGCTGACAATAGAGATTACTGATACAATGCCATTTCTTACATTGGGCTAAATCAGTTCTTATTTTCATAACATATTGTTCATGGTCTGAATTATTTTGTAGAAAACCTAAATGGGACGATAAAGGTCCTGACAGTAGGAAGCTTAAACGCGACAATAGTATGAAACCTAAAGGCATTGAGAAAGGCTACAGCAGTAGGAAGCTTAACGTCGTCGATGAAGACCTTACAAGCGATGATATGCTAGCAAGTATCGTAATGAAACCCTCAAAGACTTGTTCTATATATGTTATTTCGAAAGGAAAAATTGCTACAAGGAATTCAAGCAATTCTTCGGCACGAGATAGCAGCAGTAGTTTAGATGATATTTTTCTGTCAGGAGGTATTACAATATTCTTTGGCAAAGACAGTTTCTCTACTGTGCCCTTGATTGTTTTATGTAGTCACAATTCTGCAATCTCTCTTACCTGCAATTTACAGTTTCAGTAATTTGAAATGAGCCATATGTTATGCCAATTGTGTTTGAAACACTTGATTTCACTCTACATTTTCTAGTTTGAGTAAAATACAACTAAATTTGTTTGTTGTAATTGTTCTGACCTATTTTTCTTTTATTGTTTAGAAATGACAGGGAGAAGAGGTTTGGATCCCAGTGAAACCACTATAAATAATATGAATGGCAACCAGATCGTTCAGAACAATGGAAAGGATTTTGAGGGTTCTTTTAGATCAAAAGTGAGCAAAACTAGTTTCTTTTGATAAGCCTAGTGAAAAGGAATCTGCTAGTCACACAATAAAAGCTAATATTTAATGTTTATATTTTTTTGAACATGACTCATTTTAAATTTTTACTATCCAGTAGAAACTAGCATCAAATGTAGAAAGAGAATTCTGTTTCGCAACTGAATGGTAAACTGTTTCCTGCATGCAGCCTGAGATTGGGTCTAACTTAGGAAGGCTGTGGAATGGGCTTCAACAAACAGGGGAGACGTACAGAGCAGCAATTGCATTTGAAGAGACATTTGCTCCAAATGAGAATGGCAACCAGAACATTAAGAACAATAAAAGGGATTTTGAAGACCCAAGTATATCAAACGTGAGCAAAACTATCTTCTTTTAAGTAACCCTGGTCTTTCAGTAAGCCTGCTGAGAAAGAATCTGCCAGTCGCACAAGCAAGACTAAATTTTAACTTCTACTATCTAATACAAACTGCCACACACAACTACAAACAAACTGCAATGTGAATCTAATTCCAACTACTTGTTAGATTTACTAAATTTTAACTTCTACTATCTAATACAAATTGGGATGAGTTGGAGAATTTAATTCCAACTACCAGCTAGGTGTCAAAACAGTGAATCCAAGTGTCCTGGTTTAGTTTCAGTTAGTGTCACTGCAGTCATTTATTTATTGTTAATGTCTCCCATGTAATACTACCTGTTAGATTTACTAAATTTTAACTTCTAGTATCTCATACAAACTGAGATGGGTTGGAGAATCTAATTCCAACTACCGACTAGGTGTCAAAACAGTGAATGGAAGTGTCTAATTTAGCTTCAGTTAGTGTTACTGCAGTCATTTACTTATTGTTATTTCAAATATAATTTTATTTAAGCTTCACAGTCTTCATTTATTTTCCGGATGGAAGGTGAAAAGGAAAATCTGTTCCGAAACTGAATGGTAAATTGTTTCATGCATACAGCCTGATATCAAGAGTAAATTAGAAAAGCTGAAAACCGATCTTCAACACACAGAGACGCACAAGGAAGCAATTGCATATGAAGAGCCAATTGTTACCAATGAGAATGGCAACCAGAAGTTTGAGAACGAGAATAACAAAAGGGATTTTCAAGGCTTATTTAAATCACGGGTGAGCAAAACTAGCTTCTTTCTAGGATGCGTAATGAGAAAAAATCCAATAGTCAGGCATTAAAGACTAATTTTTAACATTTATATTTTTTTGGACCTGATTCATTGTTACAGTCTGATACAAATTAGGATGAAATGTAGAAAGGAAATTCTGTTCCACGATTGAATGGCAAATTGTTTCCTGCATGCAGCCTGAGACTCAGACTAGACTAGAAAAGCTAAAAATTGAATTTCAACCTACGGGGAAGACGTATAGGGAAGCAATTGCATTGGAAGAAGCCATTGTTGCAAGTGAGAATGGCAGCCAGAACCTTGAGAACAATAGGAGTTTGGAAGGGTCATTTATATCACAGGTAAGAAAAAGTAGCTTCTTTTGTTTCATGGGACACTAAAGACTAGCGTTGATTATTTTTTGGGATCTGATTCATTTTTACTCCTGAGCTTATCTCGTTTGGATGTGCTGAATATTTCGTAGTCAATTATTTTACGGCACCCATGTCCATCTAATTGCCAAATATTTAGCTAATCAGCAGTTGAGATAAACCATTTTTAGGATGAAATGTAGAAAGGAGATTCTATTCACAACTGAATGGCAAACCATTTCCTGCATGCAGCCTGATATGTGGCCTAAATTAGAACGGTCAAAGACTACGGGGAAGACGTATCAGGAAGCAATGCAACCTGATATGTGGTCTAAATTAGAACGGTCAAGGACTACGGGGAAGACGTATAAGGAAGCAGCGGCATTTGAAGAGGCGATGTTTGCAAAGTGCAAGGTGAATATCCTTTTTTATATACTATATTCCCTATGTTTACTAGTTCTTATTGACCTTGTCTGTCCTTCATCATTTAGGTTTAAAATCTAATCATTGTCAAAATTTGCGTTTCACGTTATTGAAAAAAAAAAAAAAATTTAAATATCTCAGGGGATTTCTAATGCAAAGTTATAGATAAAAGAAAGATGGGCTTTTTGTTTTGAGAAAGGGACACTTCATGAACTATGAAAGAAAGCCATGGGAGTTTAGTACCGAATAGAAGAAAGAAGATGAAACCATATATATATGGAGAGGAGTATGGGAGCTTAGTAGAGAATAGGAGGAATATGAAGCTATATAGATAGAGAGGAGTAGAGAGGAGTGAATTGATCTAAAACAAATAGAAATTTGCGACCCACTTTTTAGAATTTCTTAAAAAGTTGAAAGTCATGGGAACTTAGTAGAGAATAGGTTAAGGAAGATAGA
Organism: Pinus taeda; assembly: GCA_000404065.3. Taxonomy (NCBI): domain Eukaryota; kingdom Viridiplantae; phylum Streptophyta; class Pinopsida; order Pinales; family Pinaceae; genus Pinus; species Pinus taeda. The sequence goes on from APFE031685859.1 coordinate 190,628, forward strand.
AGTTATAGGGAGAAATGAGTGAATTACTTACAACCATAAAAATTGAAGACATTCTATCAAAATTAGAAAATATTAAAAAAGAAAGAGAAATTTTTCTAGAGTTAAATTTGAAATGAACAAAAGTCTAGACTTTCTTTGACTAGTGACGGGATATCTTTGTGGAACTATTGATTAGATAAAGAAATATCATCCTTGTGTTGAGCAGGGCAAGAATCCTGCATACTAAAGTTGATATGAATAAAGAACTCAACAATTGGTTGCTTGTTAGTTATTTGATTGCTTGTTGGATGGTAGGAGTGTCTTGAGAGTTCTCCACTGTCTTTTTCTTGAACATATTGATGTCATAGCCTGGTGAGAGGGTGGCATGCATAGAGGGATTCTTATAATTGGGTGGAAAGTTGACTTATTTTTGTTGATTTCTTTGTATTTAGTTTTAGAAAAATATAAATACATATTTTTGTCTAATTTTTTGTTGTTAATTATATGTTTTGAATTATAAATGGTTGTTGTTATAAATAAATGCAGTAAAGTTATATGAACAATAGTGGTAACATAGAATACATATAAGTAGGAATCCTATAGAAATTTGCAAGCTTAATTATGTGAGCTAATTTTTAAAATTATATGAATATTTTGATGACATTTAGAATAATTCACTATATATTAAGCTTCAAAATTGTGATCATCTAAAATATATCTAAAAAGGTTGTGTCACACTATAAATCATCCTTCCAAAAAAATTATCTCTTTCATTAAATTATCTTATACTTTCTTGAATAAATTCTAGATTTGTTATTACCATTATCTGTGTCACAGTATAAATCATCCTTCTAAAAAATTATCTCTTCTATGTAAAAAAATTCTCCTCTATTAAATTGTCTTATATTTTCTTGAGTGGATATAACTACCAATATCCTTGCATGAGTTTGGATATAAATTTACAGAAATTCTACTTAACCTTGTATGAATTCCTAGCCTCTTAATTTTTCCTTTATTATATTCCTTCCAACGTAGGTTTGGAGACATTGTAGTTAACTACGTTGGAGACATTGTAGTTAACCTTTTATGATAAGAGGCTACACCGTATTTCACTGTACCTGTACCTTTGAACATGAAAGTATATTTTGATATTTTCAGATATCACAATGTAAAATTAGTTGAGAACAATTGATAGTGTTTGTAGGTGAGAAAACTTTGTATGATGTTTTATATAAAGATATTTGTATTATGTTTTATATAAAGATATCAAGAAATTGCGCTTGTGTCGAAGTACTAGATAATTTAAATTTATTTCACACGTGGTAAAATTTGGTGTAAATATTTAAAAATTGACTAATCTTAAAGCTTGGAGATGTAGGTAAGGTCGGACAGTTTAACACTTTGTAAAATGTTTTATTAACCAAAAGTTACAAGTTAAATTTAATGATGACAATATCGCTAGCCCAAGAATGTGAATATCTTATTAGAAATAGGTTAAGTTCATATAATAATTTTTCTAAAAGAAATCATGATAGAGTGGGTAGAAAAAGACATATTTTTGCATAATTGAGACAAAGAAAAAAGCTTAAAGGAATAAACTCCAAACAATCTCAAGTCTTAACTTCCAAAGTGACATTTTCATTTTTGATTTACATAGTATAATCAAACAATGTTACTTGTTTAGACAAGACATATACAAACATTCCAATATGGAAAATAAAGATGGAGTGATTCTATGTAATTGTTTTTATTTGGGAAGATTCCTAGGTTGGGCATGATTTATGTGATTAACTAAGAGGAGTGATCTAACAATCTCCTAAATATAGACTAACACCCTCCATTATAGGAAGTTTATCCATCACATTATTAGAACTAAAAGAAGTTAGATTCAGAGTCTTTTGTCACATCTATTTCATCTAATAAAGGAAATTGAAATTAGAGAAGCGAAGATTATATTAGAAAACTTTAGATAAGAGAAAAATGGGTATAACCTTGTAAAAGGGAGTTACCATATTATGGGACCAAATAGAGTATAAGAGAAAGGCAAGATAACATAGTAAAAAATAGGAAAAGTATTATATTAGAAAACTTTAGATAAGAGAAAAATGGGTATAACCTTGTAAAAGGGAGTTACCATATTATGGGACCAAATAGAGTATAAGAGAAAGGCAAGATAACCTAGTAAACAATAGGAAAAGTAAGATGAAACCACAGAGAGAAAGGGGGAAGAAATAATGTACAACAATAGAAACTAGAATAACTCGACATATATAGAAAAATTAAAGAAATTTCATCATAAAATACACAAGGACCATGACAAATTATACTAGAGATAAATTTCAAATGTATAATAGTTTATACATTCTACACATAGTGAGAGCACTAGAGGGAAAAATTGTTGTTGGATTGCTAACTAAATAGGTGAGTATGGTCTTTCTGTTGTGTTGCAAGGATTGTGGTGCTAGAAGTAGATCTAATTAAACAACATAATAATGGGGTGTTTGGCTGATCTTTTATTAATTTTTGGGATGCTCTAAGAGTTTTGCATTATCTTGCTCTTCACGTTGGTGGTATATTACCCTAGATAAGGGGTGGGATCCATATGAAAATACGTACGATTGGGTGGAAAGTTATCTCTCTTAGCTAGTTGCTTACTATTCATCTTTTAAAAAAGTTAAGTACTCTTTATGTCTTCGATTTTTATTTATTTATTTATTATTATTATATGTTTCAAATCAAATTATAAATCAATGTTATTACAAATAAATGCACTAGATTTTTTTAGCTATGTAAATTGTTAACGCTCATTATTTGGAAGATCATCTAGATGAGTTGTTTCACTCTCCCTATCATTCCTCTAAGTAAATCATCTCTATTATTAATTGATATGGAAATACTTCCTCACACAAACACATGCATTATTAGTTTTATTATTTGATATATATTTTTTAATTTTGGTAGGACCTTTTCATTCATTTTCTTCAAAAAGGCGGGTTACATCCATAATTCAAATGGTTAGGTGGCCTCAACTTGCATGGTGGGAAACCAGATCTGTTATCCACCTAACTACATTATAAGCCATCCAAAAACATAAAATTTTAAGATTGTAAAACAAAGCTATATGTGTCTGAGTATCTTTAAGTGGTCTAAAATCTAAATAACTAAAAATATATATCGTAATCTACAAAGCCTTAATCTATTCAAAATTTAATGCCAAAACTAAGCAAAAAAGTTGCTAGCCATCAAAAGAGTCCACCGAAGTTGGGTCTTTCGCACTTGAACTGGGTAATTCTATCCGAGGGAGACATGGAATATGTTTCTCGATGCATCTAAGGAGGGCATTCCATTGCTGAATGTAGAACTGTATAAGTTGAAATTCCTTAAGAAATTCCTGGAGGCCAAGATTAGTCTTAGAAGGGCTAGCTAAAGGATTCATGAAAGCTATTGCCATAATATTCTTCATCAACTAGTAAAGGTAGACAATATGCTCATATTGAGAGGACCAACCTCTAGAGTGTCCAGGATATGACATCAAGTCTTGTCATTCCTACATATCTAGCTCTACATCAGCTCCCTGTTGGTTTAATTCTTCCTCTGAACCAAATATTAACTAACGAACCTGATTCAGTGTGCCTGTCTAGTATGACTGAGTTGAGTCCCAAATGAGTCTCGAAGTGGATTTGCGGTCCCTACCCCTAGCTTGGAGAGGATGGGGTTGGATACTTCCCCAATGCTACCCTGCATTTCTACTGTGCCCATGAACTCCACTAGTCAAGGAGCCTCTGCCAAAGGATGGGTGTGCCATGTTGTTATTTAAAAAAAATACTACAATGATATGAAACCTTGAGACATGAAGCCAAGACCGCAAGCAGTTAACAAGCTTAAGGTCCTAATGCACACACTATAAATTTAAATGTGTAAGGATACCATAATAGAAATCCACATAATAGTGAGAATTAAGAATAAAATCCCAACATTTTCCCTTGGATATAAAATGGATCTGCCGCAAGAGGCTGAAAAAATCAACCCAGGGCTCCCCGAGCCATCGTAGGGAAAAAAACAGAGTTGATTCACACGATTCCTTACCAAGGCGAACCCGTTTCTTAACAACCAACAAGATCATCGAACAAACAAGACAATAAACACAGTCATCCATGCAAGAGATACATGTTGAATCCCATAATAGAAAATCAAGTAAGTCCCCATTCGAGACAGGAAGATTCCATAATAGACAAAAAAAAATTTACAATATTCAAACAACCCTTGAGAAAAAAAAAACTTTCCTCCCAAAATTCACGGATGGAATTTTGTCTAACTGCATCAGTTCATAAACTCTTCTCCATCGATTTATCAAACGAACTCGATTCTCGAGGGAAAGAATGTAAGAGAAACAAATTTAAGTAGCACACCCGTCGTCGCTGACCATAGGGAGGAGGAAACCGTCTGCACTAGGGTGGCGAGCCATGTGAGGTGCCTTCGCGTTCGTCCTCAAGCTTGCTAAAAGACCTATAACCATTCCAACAAAAATACCAGTAACACTCCCTCCTAAAAGTTCATAGTTACCATCATAAAACCCCAACAAGATGTCCCTTCGTCCTTCCCCTGAACCATTAATTGTCTACATGTACGACGCCAGCTTGAGGGAAAAAGCAAGTGTGCAAGGGCTGTAACGAGACCACCCATCGTCCCTTGCTATCGTAGAAATAACTATGACATAAATACCGGAGGTGCCATTTTGTCATCTCAAACCTCAATCGACAGTTTATTATTTGATATTTAATTTAGTCTTCATCTTAATAAATAATAACAATAATAACTAAATTAAAAGAAACAATATAATACTGAAAATAATTAATATTATTAAATAGGTTTCTATCTTAACAAATAATAATAATAATATAAAATTAAAAAAATTAATACTAAAAAAAATTGAACATTATAGGAAATAAAATAAGAAACAATATAATATATATACTGAAAAAATTAATATTATTAAAATAGGTTTCTATCTTAACAAATAATAATAATATATATAAAAATAATTAATACTAAAAAATTGAAACATTATAGAAAATAAATAAGAAGATTAAATAGATAAATAATATTTAATTTAAATTTTTATAATATATTAGAATAGATTTTATATATAAATAGAGGAATTAATAATTTAATTTTGAATTAAATATTTTATAAATCGTAAAAAAATATTTTTAATGCTCAAAATGATTTATGTTTTTTTGTTGTGTAAATAAGCATTATTTGGTTTCATTAACGAAAATAGGAGTATATTATCGATTACATTAGAAATGGATCTAGACTCATTGAAAATCAGTGAGAAAAACACTTTCCCAGGAATGCTAACCATGAACATTAGAGAAACATTAAGCATAAAAAAACAACAACAAACCACATGCATTTCTTGCCAGAACCTAAAACAAAACATGAAATACATACATTAGCCAACATAAAAGCCCACAGTACCATGCCAAGCTGAGACCAAGAAACACTTGAGTTTCGGAGGTGCTATTTGTCACCTCAATCGAGGTTTTATTATTTGATATTTAATTTTGCCTTCATCTTAATAAATAAAAAATAATAATAATAAACACTTGAGTGCCGGAGTTGCTATTTTGTCACCTCAAGGGTTTATTATTTGATATTTAATTTAGTTAATAAATAATAATAAAAAAACTGTGTAATACTAAAAAAATATAAAAAAAATTGGTTGATATTTAATAAATAATAATAATATAAAATATAAAATGAAATGAAATAATAATATAATATAAAATAATTAATACCAAAAAATTGAAACATTATAGGAAAAATAAATAAGAAGATTAGATAGAATAAATAATATTTAATTTTAATTTTTATAATATATTAGATTAGGTTTTATATAGAAACATAGGAGTTAATAATTTAATTTTGAATTAAATATTTTATAAATTGTAAAAATGTTTATCACGCTCAAAATGGTTTTTTTTGTTTGTAAATAAGCCTCATTTGGTTTCATTAATGAAAATAGCATTATATGGAGTATATTGTTGATTACATTAGAGAGATAGACCCAAACTAGTGAAAATCAGGGAGAAAAACACTCTCCCACTAATGTTAACCATGAACATGAGAAACACTAAGCAGAGAGAAAAAAAAACAAGCCGCATGCATTTCTTGCCAAAACCTAAAACAAAACATGAAGTACATACATTCACCAACATAGAAGTCCACAATACCCATCCAAACTTGGACAAAGAGAAAAACATTGTCCGAGGAATGTTAACCATGAACATAAGATAAACACTACGCAGAAAGAAACAAAAACAAACTACATGCATTTCTTGCCCAAACCTAAAACAAAACATGAAGTACATGCATTCACCAATATAGAAGCCCACAATACCATGCCAAGCTCAGACGAAGAAAAACTTAAAAACCATAAAAACATATTAATAGAAAAATACCAAAAACTATGAAAAATGCTACCAACACCTTACACATTTACATAACACCAAAAATAAAACTAGAAGTATCTAGAGACTCCAACCAACATGCACACCAGATAATTCCAACAGAGATTAAAATATTCCCAACACCCTACATAGTCACATCCACCAAAACCAAAGCCTAAAGTAACCAAAATTCACAGAACACTTGTCATTGCATTGACCAAAAGTTGAACCTCAAACTCATTTGTTAGCGAAGATGAGTCATGATCCGACGAAAAGATAACAGGTGTGTGCCTTTTATGAGCAGAGGGATTAGTGAGGTCACTGGAATCATAATCGGAAACCAAACCAGACTTAAACTTTCCCAAACAAAAGTCCATATTATTGAGACAAAAACACAAATTTCGAACCATAGGCTTGAGGTCTTTCAAGGATGAGAAAACGTTATAATTCTCAATTCTTTTGTCCCTGAACAAAAGAAGGTGGAGTTTTGATGATTCATAGCGAGAGAACTGAGAAAATGTATTCTTCCCTTACAAAAGTGATCCAAATTTGGGAACCACTTAACACCCACACTAGTTAGTTTATTTATTTATATATATATATAAAATGTGTAAATCAATTTATCGGTATGAATTTTACTTCGTACAAAATCTTAAAGTATCTCTTCCTTCCGCTCCGCTCCCTATAAAAATATCTATCTATATATAAAGTGTGTAAATCAATTTATCTGTATGAATTTTACTTTCTACAAAATCTTAAACTATCTCTGCCGTCTCCCTCTCCCTCCCCAAGAAATTCTTTCGAGAATTAAACTACTATCTCTCCCCTCCCCCAAAAAAGTTCTTTCAAGCTCGACCTGCATTTGACTTAAATCTAATAAGAAATTTTTTTCAAGATAAGCGAATCAAGCCATGCTATTTGTGTCAACCAGTCATGCACAATTGAACATGCAAGATAGACACACAATGGTTCATGCAATGGCTTTTCCTACTCAGGTTTCTGAACCTTGCTGTGATGTGTCTGATTATCGTTGGGACAATTGAATCTTCAAAGCACAAATGAGAAGTCAATATGTGATGCAACCGTTCTTGAGATCAATTTATACGTGGAAAGACATTTGAAGTGCCTGATACCTTTGGTTTAATGATTCTTAACGGTATTTGGCAAAAAATAAATTCAGAGCCACTTTGTTTCGTGCAGGGCACGTTACGAGAGTTGTTGAAATTGGAGGATACGCTACCAAAGTTGTGGGAATTGGAGAAAGCAAAGGATACTTTCATGTCAGCTGATCAAAGATCGAAAGAATATTCAATAGAAGAAATCGAATTAGCTACGGATTTCTTTTCTGAATCACTTAAAATAGGTGATGGAGGACATGGTCCAGTCTACAAGGGCAGTTTGGATCATACCACTGTGGCCATCAAGGTTCTTGCTACAGATGTAGATAGAAACACAGATGAATTCAAACGGGAGGTGGGAAAAGGATTTGAATGATTCACTAACTCTTATCTATTTTTCATGTTTAATATAAATTGAAGACATTGGAATACTAAATGATTAGAATGTGAAGAAAGCTTTGAATAATATTTTGTCAACTATTTTTGCAGATTGAGGTTCTAAGCTGCATAAATCACCCCAACTTAGTTCCGCTCCTTGGCACTTGCCTCGAACGCGGCTGTTTGGTTTATGAATACATGGAAAATGGCAGTCTAGAAGATCAGTTGTTCCACGGGGATGGAAGTGTTTCTCTTCCATGGTATATACGCTTTCAAATTGCTTCAGAAATAGCTTCTGCACTTCATTTTCTTCACACCGCCATGCCAGTGCCAATCGTTCATCGTGATCTAGAGCCTGCTCACATATTGTTAGATCACAATTTTGTGAGCAAAGTCAGCGATGTAGGACTATCTAGGTTAATTCCTCCTCCAGTCTCTTTCACTTACACCGAGTACAAGAACGCGGTGCTTGCTTGCACTTACTGTTACACGGATCCAGAGTACGTACTGACTGGAACATCGAGTCCCAAGTCTGATTTATATGCCCTAGGAATCATTCTCCTGCAATTGCTCGCAGCGCAACCGCCAGTAACCATTAAGGAAAAAGTTCAAACAGCCATCCAGGAGGGTTCATTCAAAGAAATTCTGGACAAAACTGCAGGGGAGTGGCCCCTTGAGGAAACTACCGAGTTCGCTAAGTTGGCTCTCAAATGTGCAGAATTGCTGGGTAGAGACAGACCGGATCTGGAGACACGTGTTCTGCCAGAATTAGAGAGATTCAAAGATATTGCCAACTCACATGCTAAACAGTGCACATCCTAGCTACTTTATCGTCCAATATTTCAGGTAGATTTTTCTATCTCCAAGATTGTTGTTGACAAATTGGTCCAGAAGCATAAACTCTTCAGACGACTGTGTTTAGAAATTCCAAGCTCCCAGCCAGATATTGAGAGCGCGGGAATTTAGCTATTCAAATTTTCAAATTTCATTGTTTATTTGGATTCCTTATATGTATAAGTCTAGGCCAAGGGCGGGAATTTAGCTATTCAAATTTTCAAATTTCATTGTTTATTTGGATTCCTTATATGTATACGTCTAGGCCAAGGGATTTTAGCTATTCAAATTTTCAAATTTCATTGTTTATTTGGATTCCTTATATGTATACATCTATTGCAGAGTTTTCGCATTGGCAATTTCCGGCTGTAAGTCATGTACACTATCCTTCCGGAGTGCACTGATAAAGTTTAAATAGGTTTCTCCTTGTAATTTTTTTCTCTGGAAGTCAAAATTCAAATAAAATAAAAGCAAATCTCATCACCAATTTAAGTTTTTGGAATTTGTATTTAGAATCCATTGACAGTAATCTTATTTGTATTCTATAATTATTTTTCTCTTTCTTTTCTTAATTACTTTATTTTTTTAGATTTTGAAAATATTATAAAATCTTCTAAAAAAATATATATTTTTTTTTTTAATTTTGCTCTCAATAATCTTTCATTAATTTCTCTTTCAGTCAATTGTTTATCTTTCTTCACCCTCTAATCTGATAAAGCAAACCCAAAATGGAAGACTAATTTGTCGACTCCTCTAGGAATCGATTTGTTCTGCTACTACTATGATGGAACGAAAAGGATATGCCCATAATTGAGCAGCGGTGGCCAAACTAGGGATAATCAACAACTCTTGATTACAAATCTCATATCATTAAAAAAGAGCGCAGACACGTGTCCAAAATTCAATACCCCAAAGTTGTAGTTTAGTTAATAGGAGGAATCGTTCAGAAAGTTATGGAAATTCTTGTTATATTTAGATAAAATTTGGTAAGATTTTTGTAAATTTAAGTTATAGTTGTTAAACATCAAAATTTTAAGTGTTTAGGACATTTTTGATGGTGCTGAATCTATTTTCATCATCAAAAACATGATTCAAACAATACCTCTACAAATTTTTTGAATTTTTTTACCTAAATTCCAACCACTTTTAACCATCCATACATACAATTCCTTCGTAACGGTAAACTATTCCTTACCCAAATACTCAACCCTGAAAAGTGCCGATACTTAGATCACCCTATCCTCTAATCACCTACACCCATGAAGTTGAGGCATCTCCTCAAAACAAAGTCGCCCAGATTATTTCACACAAATCAGCGTGCTCGACTAAAATAGAATTAGTAGAGTAAAAATAGAGTATATCGACTCGATAAAAAAAACTTTTGATCATGTTTTCGTATGCATAAAGATACATTCATATGGAAGTTGCCGTTCCTTCCTAAAGTAAAAACAAGAGTTTTTATGAAGATTTGTATTTCACTAATTGTTACGTACTAATTCACTGTAAAACCCCAGTGATTGATTGTTTCAGGCGCCAGTACTCCATGATTTTTCTCTTTGATATGTCACACTTACTCCGCAACAACGCAAAAGACTTCTACATACTTGTGTTATTCAAACATAGTTTTTTAATATTTTAATTTATGACATGTCAAAGCATTAAAACAGAATTTGTACTAAAAAATATTTTCCTCAACTTATAAATGGTTGCGGAATAAAATTTTGGATCATAGGTTTTAGGCGACTCCTATTTATGGGACCATAGTAATATTAATGCGGTTTGACATGGGGTCGATATAAGACGATACAATATGTTTCTATTTTTTTTTTCTCTCATTACCTAGCGGCGCGTTGTATCGTCTTATATGGGCCCCATGTCAGACCGCATTAATATTGCTATGATCCCATAAATAGGAAAAGCCTAAGTTTTACTCATCTTGTATTAAATTCTCATTCGTTTTGAATCATTTGATTTGTTGCAGAATGAGGTATTTTTGTTTAAATTTTCATTTATGTTATGGTCATGAAAACAAAATCTATTTGTTTGATTTATTTGTGTACGAGGGTGAAAGCACGAAGATGGGTTACATTTTTGGGTCAAATGTGGCAATGAAATTTCTTTTATCCAATTGAACCTCTTGAAATTCATATAAGCATTGCGAATTTTGATTCCAAGTGAATGCTTCTCCTTGCAAATTTTCAACATCTTAAGATGTTATATATATATATATATATATATAATATATATATATATAAAATCTACGGAAGAGAGTTAAGTTTTTCATATAAAAAATTTATTTTTATGAAAAAATTTTTTTATTATTTTTAGAAAATGACGAAGTAATATTTAAATTGCAGGCGTGTGTTCACAGTTCACGTAATATTTTTCAAATATTTAAATAAATTGAAAAACCAAAAGTACCATTTTGAAAAATACTACTGAACGAAGAGAGTGCTATTTTTCAAAATTTTAAAAACTTCAAGTATTTTGTTTAAAAGAAATTAGATGATTTTTTTTATATGAATTAGAAAATGTCAAACTCAGATGCGATTTTTCTTCATGAATCCAACGTGATATATCACTCCCCACCTGAGTACAAATTTAGCCCTAAGTTTGCGAGGGTAACTTGATATGCTAAGGTACAAAATTGCAAGAAATTTGGTAGAAAAGGTGCCAAAATTCTTGATTTTAGGACATAAGAGGCTAGGACCTAAATTTGAAATTTAACAAGAGCTCGATGGAGTGCCATGGCCTGATCGAGTTATTATGCTAAAATTAAGCATTTTTAAGTTCCAAATCTTATTAGAATTTTTGTTATAATGTCATGTGAAAACTTTATTAAATTTAATATTAATATTAAAACATAATATTATTGTTATTATTAAATTAAATGAATGAAATAATATATAAAATAAAAAAATTGATGTTAATATATTTAATGTTAATATTAAATGTATTAATTTTGGATTAATATGATGTTATTAACTTTAATATAATATTTTTCTTTTATATTATAATATATACTAGCACAACCACATAAATAAATGTAGTTGATATAGGCCATAAAGTTAACCAAAAAGTTGCCCATTAACATAAAAAGAGTCATACAAGCCACCCAATATATATGTTAATTTATTTTATTTAATTTTTTTTTATAAATCTAAGATAATAAAATATATAATATTTTTAAAATAATGAAGTAATAAAAAACTAAAGCTATCTTTTAAAGAAATAAAATGTAAAGGGTTTCATTTAAAAAAGACATGAAGCCCTATATGTACCATATGGAGGTAGCTAGAACATTAATATTTTAGAAAATTTTATATATATTCCATGGAAAATTATAATTTTCTCGGTGAATATACAACACACATTGAAATCTTGTATTTTTAAATATGTATTATATAAACAAATTAAATTGTTGTAGGACAATGATAATATATATATATTATATATATATTCTATATATATATATATTATATATATATATATATATATATATTATTATATATATAATATTTTAATCGTCAAAGTATTTTAAATTTTTTGAAATATAGAGTGAGAGAGAGTAGGAGAGAAGGGTAAGAGAGAGACAAAGGGGGACATAAAGATGGAGCGAGGGAGAGGAGGAGAGAGTGAGTGAGTGACATGGTCGAGAGAAAAAGGGAGGTCGGAGAGAAAGGAAGAGAGAAAGCACTTGAGAGGGAGGGTAAGAGATAGATGGAGTTTTAGTGGGAGAGAGAGGGAGGTAAGAAGAAATACATATAGAAAGACAAATGTGGAGATAGAGAGAGGGAGTGGCAAGTGAGATGGAGAGAGAGAGAGAGAGAGAAGGGGTGACAAGGGAGATGGAGAGAGAGGGAGAGACGAGAGTAGGAGGGAAGAGAGATAGAAAGGGATACAGAGGGAGAGACATGGAAGAGAGAGAGAAGGAGAGGGAGGGAGATATAGAGAGATATGGAGAAACAATGTGTATTCTTGCGGGGTGACATAAAGAGATGAAGAAGGAGATACATATGGATATAGAGATATAGATGGAAGGGGGAGAGAGGGAAGAATAGAGAAATAGAGGGAGGGATGGAGAGATAGATATGAAGAGAAAGAGTGTGTGTTTTTGGGGGGTGAGATAGAGACACAAAGAAGGAGATATGGAGGAAGAGATTAATATAGATGGAGGGGGAGAGAAGTGGAAGAAAATTGCTTTCACCAAATGCATTGATTTTAGTGTACAAATGTTGATTTCTTGCAAATTATATGCATTGGTTTCTGTGTAGATGTTGAATTCTAATTCTATTTCATTACTTGTGTTAGATGCATTCATTTAATTTAATATGTTAATTTATAATCTTCTTCGATTGAGATTGCATCAGATGCAATGATTTTAGTCTAGATATTGATTCCTAATCTTATTTCATTGCTAGCACTACATGCATTAATTTCAGTGTAGGTGTTGATTTCTAATCCTATTTGATTGCTTTTAGCATTAGATGCATTGATTTCACAGTAGAATTGGTTTCTAATCCTATTTGATTGTTTTCTTTAGATGCATTGATTTTAGTGTAGATATTGATTTCTCATCCTATTTGATTGTTTGCATTAGTTTCATTGATTGAAGAAAATATGTTTTTTTTTCTCATAAATGATGTAACTAGATATATGGTGTACATTAATTTCAAGAGACACTGTAGAAGTCACAGGAAAAATACAAGGCCATACATGATAAACACATAAAAGAGAAATCGTTCTAGGTGGGAGACATAGTATGATTAAAGTTGAACAAGGAGAGGCTACAAGGTCCTAGTAAGAAAACAAAGGATATATGATATGCTCCATTTGATATGTTGGAAAAGGTGATAGATAACACTTGTAAACTTAGTTTAACCCCATACACATGCATTTACTCTAATGTGAGTGTCGAGAATCTAAAACTCTATGAGCCTTCCATGTAGATCAGGAAGAAGAATAGGTCCTACTTTCTGTGAAGGATTTGGCACCAAATGCTCATGTAGATTTCACTGAAGATACAATTTTACAAAAGGGGTCTAGAATTGTACTTCATTTCTTTCATTTGCTATCTAAAAGCTTGAAGATGACTAAGCAAAAATGAGAGTTTACTCTCACTCTTTATCTTAGCCTTTTGTAAATTATAATTGTACATACACATTTTATCTTTCTGATTTTTCCATTAATACTTAAGTCATTTTGCAGCCATTGTTTGGATTGTTTGCTAACTCTTGTGTATCAGATTTTGAAGAGCAACTTCCCGCAACATCTAACAAGTGTTTGCAAGACCTTTGGCAAGTGTTGGGGGTTTGATTTCCAATGATGTTGTGAGCCCTTTTGAGGCTTATTTTGGCCAAGTCGAGTTCACTAGAGGGTTGCCCATTTTCCTTTCTAATCTGTGGGCATTTGGAGGAAACTCACACCTTGTTTCCCTTGCATAAGTTTAATAATATCTTGTCAGTACTTTCTCTAGAAAAGTGGTCTAGTGTCAAGTTTCAAGAAATTATTGTGAGGACTCTCCTTGAAGTATAGTTGAGAAATTTGAAGGGCCCTCTTCTCATTGTAATATTAATAAAAGATCTAACTTGCTTGTGGGAGCTTGGGATTTATCCCATAGTATACTATATCCCCATTTATTGGGAGGCTTCTCTTGGATGGATTGACATTTGCATGGTTTA